>CM039086.1:31243135-31450618 GCA_022113865.1 Chimonanthus praecox
GGGGGGCCGTATTATGTTCATGTCTCATCTCTACCCCTTATGCACATACCCGACCCTAGTGCCTCTATGTCACCATGCTCCATGCCCCATCTCTAACCAACTGTCATTGTTTTAAAAGCCCATCCCCAACCTGATGCAGGATTGATGCTCACGACAGAGCGATCCAACAAAATTGGGGATCCCGAGTCTTCACCGAGACCAGGAGAGACTCCCACGAATCCTAGGACTTATTGGACCCTCGCTGTGATCGAACTGAATTATCAGCTGCCTACGTGCTCCTCCCTTGGAGATCAGATCACCCGTAGTTATACCTTCGTTCCTGGCACCAACCCCGTGCTACACATAATGACATGTTGTGGGTCCAAAGTGGGGAGAGGTATTACATTCATGTCTCACCTCTACCCCTCATTCACTTACCCGACCCTAGTGCCTCTATGTCACCATGCTCTATGCCCATCTCCAACCAACGAACCTAAAAAAAGATTGGAGATTGAAACTTTTGTAATACAAAAAATTCCTTTCTACGCCAGTCCGTAAATTAAAATATGCACATCTCCAACCAATGAAGCTAAACAAAATTGGGCATTAAAACTTTTACGTTACAGTAACCTCCAAATTACGTTCATCCGCGACTGTTCACTGTCCGTTTGTCTGACGCCGATTCGACACTTAAACATTGCTAATATCTCGAATGCCCTTCCCAAACCAATGAACCTAAAAAACATTGGGCATTGAAACTTTTATGATTGAAAAAAGACCTTAATACATCCGTCCGCAAATTAAAATTTGCCGAAGTCTCAAATGCCCATCTCCAATTATGAACTAAAAAAAAAATTTGGGGATAGAAACCCTAAAACCCGAAACCTTAAAACACTAAACTCTAAACCCTAAAAGCCTAAAACTGTAAACCCTATATCCTAAAATACTAAACCCTAAAACTGTAAACCCCTAAATCCCTAAAACCCTCAACCACTAAAACCCTAAAATCCGAAACCCTAAACCCAAAACCCTAAACACTAAATCCTAAACCCAAAAACCTAATTCCTGAACCCTAAAACCCTATACCCCTAAAACCCGTAAACCCATAAATCCCTAAAACCCTAAAGCCCGAAACTCTAAAACCCTAAACCCTAAACCCTAAAACACTAAATCCCTAAATATAAGCATATCAATGACAAAATGCAGTTGTAATCAAACTAATCTTTGTTTTGTGGAATTTCCCTATGTATCACATAATGTCTCTTATTTGGGGAACCTTCCTGTGTATCATATAATATCTCTTGTTTGGTGAAAATTGCTAAATCAGCACTTTCTGTATTCTTTGTTTTTGGGGAAACTTCCTAAGTTTCAATTGTTTGTTTCTCAATTTGGAGATATCGGGGAGTATCTCCTAATTTGCTATGTTTGGTAAATCCAATTATTGTGTGTACTTCCTTTGCTATCATTCCTTATTGCTCTCAGATTGAATGTTTTAGTCTGAGTCTAACGAAGTAAATTAATACGGCCCCCGTGCAGCGGACTTCGAAGAGTCGGTTAGTTGGGATTCTTATCTATCAGTGAGACATGAAACCGTCTTAATCTTACTTCGAAAGATTCAACCTTCTCGTTTCGCTCTGATACCAACTGTAATACCCTGCCCTTTTTCATTCGCTTTTCGAAAATCAGTCTATTTTTTTTTAATAAATAGAAGATTGATAGAGAGCGGGACGTAGCGACGCTAAACACTAAACCCTAAACCATAAAACCAAAAACCCTAAACACTAAACCCTAAAACCTAAAACCCTAAACCTAAACCCTAAAACCCTCAAACCCTATACCCCTAAAACCCTAAAGCCTAAACCGCTTTCCCCTCAAACCCTAAAACCCTATACCCTTCAACCCCTCAACCCCTAAAGCCTAAACCGCTTTCCCCTCAAACCCTAAAACCCTATACCCTTCAACCCCTCACCCCTAAACCCTATACCCCTAAAACCCTAAAACCCTCAAACCCTAAACCGTAAAACACTAAAACCTGAAACCCTAAACCCTAAACCCAAATCCAAAACCCTAAAACCCTAAACACTAAATCCTAAACCCAAAAGCCTAATCCCTGAATCCTAAAACCCTAAAACCATAAACCTAAACTCGTAAACCCATAAATCCCTAAAACCCTAAATCTTAAACCCCAAAATACTAAAGCTCTAAAACCCTAAACCCTAAACCCTAAAACACTAAATCCCTAAACAGAAGCATATCAATGACAAATGCAGTTCTAATCAAACTAATCTTTGTTTTGGGGAATTTCCCTATGTATCACATAATCTCTCTTGTTTAGGGAACCTTCCTATGTATCATATAATATTTCTTGTTTGGGGAAAATTGCCAAATAAGCACTCTTTGTATTTCTTTGTTCTTATGGAAACTTCCTAAGTTTCAATTGTTTGTTTCTCAATTTGGGGATATCAGGGAAATATCTCCTAATTTGCTATGTTTGATAAACCCAATTATTGTGATTATACTTCCTTTGCTATCATTCCTTGTTGCTCTCAAATTGAATGTTTCAGTCTGAGTCTAACGAAATAAATTAATCCAGCCCCCGTGCATCGGACTCCGAAGAGTCAGTCAGTTGAGATTCTTATCTGTCAGTGAGACATGAAATCGTCTTAATCTTACTTCGAAAGATTCAACCTTCCCGTTTCGCTCTCATACCAACTGTAACACCCCACCCTTTTTCACTCGCCTTCCAAAAATCATATTCTATTTTTTTTTTTTATAAATAGAAGAGTGATAGAGAGCAGGACGTAACGACGCTAAACACTAAACCATAAAACCAAAAACCCTAAACACTAAACCCTAAAACCCAAAATCCTAAAACCTAAAACCCTAAACCTAAACCCTAAACCCTAAAACCTAAAACCCTCAAACCCTATACCCCTAAAACCCTATACCCTAAACCCTAAACCCCTAAAACACTTTCCCCTCAAACCCTATACCTCTAAAACCCTAAAACACTAAAACCCTAAAACCAAAATCCCAAAAACCCTAAACCCTAAAATCCTAAAATTCTAAACCCTTAAACCCTAAATCCTAAAAATATAAAACCAAAAACCCTAAGACCCGATACCCCTAAAACCCCTAAACCCTATACCCCTAAAACCTTAAAACCTAAACCCCAAACCCTAAAACCCTCAAACTCTAAACCTTAAAACCCTAAAAACTAAAACCCTAAACCCAAAACACAAAAACCGTAAACCCAAAACCCAAAAACCCAAAACCCTAAACCCTAAAGCCTAAAACACTAAACTCCTAAAACCTAAAACTATATACCCCTAAAACCCTCAACCCTCTAACCCTAAAACCCTAAAACTATATATCCCTAAAACCCAAAACCCTCTAACCCTCTAACCCTATACCCTAAAATCCGAAAAACTTAACCCCTAAAACCATAAAACCATAAACCTTAAATCCTAAACTCTAAACTCTAAACCCTAAACCCCAAACCCCTAAACCCTAAAATCCTAACACCCCTAAAACCCTAAATCCTACACCCTAAACACTAAACCCTAAAAACCCAAAATCCTAAACCTTACACGCTAAACCCCTAAAACCAAAAAACCCTAAACCCTAAAACCCAAATCATAAAACCCTAAACCCCTAAAACTCTAAACCCTAAAACCATAAAACCCTAAACCCTAGAACCTTAAACCCTAAACCCTAAATCGCAAACCCTAAACCCTATACCCCTAAACCCTAAACCCTTAAACCCTAAAACTTTACACTCCCACGAATCCTAGGATTTATTGGACCCTCGGTGTGATCGAACTGAAGTATCAGCCTAAGTACTCCTCCCTCGGAAATCAGATCATGCGTAGTTTTACCTTCTAACATGGCACCGACCTCGTGCTACACATAATGACATGTTGTGGGTCCAAGTGGGGGGCCGTATTACATTCATGTCTCATCTCTACCCCTTGTGCACATATCCGACCCTAGTGCCTCTATGTCACTATGCTCTATGCCCCATTTCCAACCAACTGCCATTGTTTCAAAGCCCATCCCCAACCTGATGTGGGATCGATGCTCACGACAGAGCGATCCAACAAAATTGGGGATCCCGAGTCTTCACCAAGACCAGGAGAGACTCCCACGAATCTTATGACTTATTAGACCCTCGCTGTGATCGAACTGAATTTATCAGCTGCCTACGTACTCCTCCCTTGGAGATCAGATCACCCGTAGTTCTATCTTCATTCCTGGCACCAACCTCGTGCTACACAAAATGGCATGTTGTGGGTCAAAGTGGGGAGAGGTATTACATTCATATCTCACCTCTATCTCACCTCTACCCTCATTCACTTACTCGATCCTAGTGCCTCTATGTCACCATGCTCTGCCCCATCTCCAACCAATGAACCTAAAAAGCATTAGGCATTGAAACTTTTATGATTGAAAAAAGACCTTAATACGTCCGTTCGCGAATTAACATATGCCGAAGTCTCAAATGCTCATCTCCAATTATGAGCCCAAAAAAAAAATTTGGGGATTGAAACTTGTACGATACCGAAAAGGCCCTACAACTCCCTTCCGCGAAATAAAATATGCCAAAGTCTCAAATACCCATCTCCAACCAATAAACGTAAATAAAATTGGGCATTGAAACTTCTACGTTATAGTAACCTCCAAATTACGCTCATCCGTGAATGTTCACTGACGGTCTGACCGATGCCACCATCGATCCCACCAATGTTGTTACGGAAAACTCTTTACTACGTCGATCCGAGACTTAAACATTGTCAATATTTCAAATGCCCATCCCAAACCAATGAACGTAAACAAAATTGGGCATTGAAACTTTATGTTACTTGAATTTCAATCTTCTCCAAAATCCGTTCTTATGATTGCCCATAGACAACGTTGCACACGTTGGGTTACGGCGGTGGCTATTCTCAGTCGAATTCAGGATCATTCGTTAGAGACGGGCATTATAACAAAAGACTAACCATTTGTTGTCAACATTTTTGTGATGTGGCTGGGTCGATATTTAACATTAGATATCATAAATACATGCATTACGCATAACGTATGGATTTATGTATGCATGCATGTATGTATGTGTATGTGTGTATGTATATACGCATGTATGTATCATCATATCTAATATTGTTAAATATCAACTAAGTCACAATATAAAATTTTTAACAACAAATAGTTAGTCTGATGTTCAAAATGCACATCTGTAACAAACGAAAGTAAATAAAACTGAGCATAACAACCGCATTCACCCAATATCTAATAATCGTTGCAATTTTACCAAATTTTTTCTTCACAACGTTCCGCCACATACATGATACGATTCTTTAAATGAGCTTGCCCAACGAAGGAAACATATTAAAATTGGAGCATCAACACCAAATAGCCCAATCGTCCAGTATTAAACATTACAAATGTTTCAAATCCCATCCCCACCCAATGAACCTAAATAAAATTGGGCATTTAAACTTATACGATACTGGAAAGTCCTTACAACCCTCATTCAAGACTTGAACATGTCACAAATTCTCATCCCCAACTAATGAACAAAAATAAAAATGGGGAATGAAACTTCTATGTCACCAAAAACCTCTTACTACGCCTGTCGGTGACATAAACGTTGCCAATGTTTCAAATACCCATACCCAACCAATGAACCTGAGCAAAATTGGGCATTAAAACTACTTTGATAGCGAAAACATCTTACTACACCTATCCACGACTTAAAAATTGTCAATGGTTCAAATGCACATCCCCAACCAATGAACTTAAACAAAATTGATTATTAAAACTTTGACATTAGCAGGAACTGCATAATACGCTCTTCCGAGACTTAAAAAACTGTCAATGTCTCAAATGCCCAACCCAAACCTTAACAAAATTGGGCATTGAAACTTCTATTTTAGTAGAAATTCCTTACTACGTCCATCCGCGCCTTTAACGTTGCCAATGTTTCAAATACCCATCCCAACCAATGAACCTAAAAACAACTGGGCATTAAAACTTCTATGTTAGTAGGAACCGCTTAAGGCGCTCATCCGATTGCCAATGTCTCAAATGCCCATCCCCAACCAATTAACTTTAACAAAATTGGGAATTGAAACATCTATGTTATCGAAAACTCATTACTACGCTCGTCAGCGACTTAAACGTTACTAATGTTTTAAATGCCCATCCGTAACAACCGAACCTAAACAAATTTGGGCTTTGAAATTTCTATTCTACCGGAAACTCTACACAACACCCATCCGCGATTTAAAAACTGTCAATGATTCAAATGCCCATATCAAACCAATGAACATAAATAAAATTGGGCATTGAAACTTCGATGTTAAAGGAAACAACTAACTACGCCCATCTGCAATTTAAAAACTGTCATTGTTTCAAATGCCCATCCCCAACCTGATGCAGGATCGATGCTCACGACGGAACGATCTAACAAAATTTGGGATCCCGAGTCTTCATCGAGACCAGGAGAGACTCCCACGAATCCTAAAACTATTGGACCCTCAGCTGCCTACGTACTCCTCCCTTGGAGATCAGATCACACGTAGTTCTGCCTTCATACATGGCACCAACCCCATGCTACACATAATGACATGTTGTGGGTCCAAGTGGGGGAGGTATTAAATTCATGTCTCATGTCTACCCCTCATGCACATACCTGACCATAGTGGCTCTATGTCACCATGCTTTATGGCCCATCTCAAACCAACTACCATTGTTTCAAAAGGCTATCCCCAACCTGATCCGGGATCAATGCTCACGACAGAGCGATCCAACAAAATTGGGGATCTCGAGTCTTCACTGAGACCATGAGACTCCAACGAATCTTAGGATTTATTGGACCCTCGGTGTGATCGAACTGAATTATCAGCCTAAGTACTCCTCCCTCGGAGATCAGATCACGCGTTGTTCTACCTTCATACATGGCACCGACCTCGTGCTACACATAATGACATGTTGTGGGTCCAAGTGGGGAGAGGTATTACATTCAAGTCTCACCTCTACCCTCATGCACTTCCCGACCATAGTGCCTCTATGTCACCATGCTCTATACCCCATTTCCAACCAACTATATTGTTTAAAAGCCCATCCCCCACATTTTTGTGATGTGACTGGGTCGATATTTAACATTAGATATCATAAATACATACATTACGCATAACGTATGAATGTATGTATCCAAGCATGTATATATGTGTGTGTGTGTATGTATATACGCATATATGTATCATCATATCTAACATTGTTAAATATCAACTAAGTCACATACATGATACGATTCTTTAAATGAGCTTGCCCAACGAAGGAAACATATTAAAATTGGGGCATCGACACCAAATAGCTCAATCGTCCAGTATTAAACATTGCAAATGTTTCAAATCCCATCCCCACCCAATGAACATAAACAAAATTGGGCATTTAAGCTTATACGATACTGGAAAGTCCTTACAACCCTCATTCAAGACTTGAACATGTCACAAATTCTCATCCCCAACTAATGAACAAAAATAAAAATGGGGAATGAAACTTCTATGTCACCAAAAACCTCTTACTACGCCTGTCGGTGACATAAACGTTGCCAATGTTTCAAATACCCATACCCAACCAATGAACCTGAGCAAAATTGGGCATTAAAACTACTTTGATAGCGAAAACATCTTACTACACCTATCCACGACTTAAAAATTGTCAATGGTTCAAATGCACATCCCCAACCAATGAACTTAAACAAAATTGATTATTAAAACTTTGACATTAGCAGGAACTGCATAATACGCTCTTCCGAGACTTAAAAAACTGTCAATGTCTCAAATGCCCAACCCAAACCTTAACAAAATTGGGCATTGAAACTTCTATTTTAGTAGAAATTCCTTACTACGTCCATCCGCGCCTTTAACGTTGCCAATGTTTCAAATACCCATCTCAACCAATGAACCTAAAACAATTGGCATTAAAACTTCTATGTTAGTAGGAACTGCTTAAGGCGCTCATCCGATTGCCAATGTCTCAAATGCCATCCCCAACCAATTAACTTTAACAAAATTGGGAATTGAAACATCTATGTTATCGAAAACTCATTATACGCTCGTCAGCGACTTAAACGCTACTAATGTTTTAAATGCCCATCCGTAACAAATGAACCTAAACAAATTTGGGCTTTGAAATTTCTATTCTACCGGAAACTCTACACAACACCCATCCGCGATTTAAAAACTGTCAATGATTCAAATGCCCATATCAAACCAATGAACATAAATAAAATTGGGCATTGAAACTTCGATGTTAAAGGAAACAACTAACTACGCCCATCTGCAATTTAAAAACTGTCATTGTTTCAAATGCCCATCCCCAACCTGATGCAGGATCGATGCTCACGACGGAACGATCTAACAAAATTTGGGATCCCGAGTCTTCATCGAGACCAGGAGAGACTCCCACGAATCCTAAAACTATTGGACCCTCAGCTGCCTACGTACTCCTCCTTGGAGATCAGATCACACGTAGTTCTGCCTTCATACATGGCACCAACCCCATGCTACATAATGACATGTTGTGGGTCCAAGTGGGGGAGGTATTAAATTCATGTCTCATGTCTACCCCTCATGCACATACCTGACCATAGTGGCTCTATGTCACCATGCTTTATGGCCCATCTCAAACCAACTACCATTGTTTCAAAAGGCTATCCCCAACCTGATCCGGGATCAATGCTCACGACAGAGCGATCCAACAAAATTGGGGATCGAGTCTTCACTGAGACCATGAGACTCCAACGAATCTTAGGATTATTGGACCCTCGGTGTGATCGAACTGAATTATCAGCCTAAGTACTCCCTCGGAGATCAGATCACGCGTTGTTCTACCTTCATACATGGCACCGACCTCGTGCTACACATAATGACATGTTGTGGGTCCAAGTGGGGAGAGGTATTACATTCAAGTCTCACCTCTACCCCTCATGCACTTCCCGACCATAGTGCCTCTATGTCACCATGCTCTATACCCCATTTCCAACCAACTGCTATTGTTTAAAAAGCCCCATCCCCACATTTTTGTGATGTGACTGGGTCGATATTTAACATTAGATATCATAAATACATACATTACGCATAACGTATGAATGTATGTATCCAAGCATGTATATATGTGTGTGTGTATGTATATACGCATATATGTATCATCATATCTAACATTGTTAAATATCAACTAAGTCACATACATGATACGATTCTTTAAATGAGCTTGCCCAACGAAGGAAACATATTAAAATTGGGGCATCGACACCAAATAGCTCAATCGTCCAGTATTAAACATTGCAAATGTTTCAAATCCCATCCCCACCCAATGAACATAAACAAAAATTGGGCATTTAAGCTTATACGATACTGGAAAGTCCTTACAACCCTCATTCAAGACTTGAACATGTCACAAATTCTCATCCCCAACTAATGAACAAAAATAAAAATGGGGAATGAAACTTCTATGTCACCAAAAACCTCTTACTACGCCTGTCGGTGACATAAACGTTGCCAATGTTTCAAATACCCATACCCAACCAATGAACCTGAGCAAAATTGGGCATTAAAACTACTTTGATAGCGAAAACATCTTACTACACCTATCCACGATTTAAAAATTGTCAATGGTTCAAATGCACATCCCCAACCAATGAATTTAAACAAAATTGATTATTAAATCTTTGACATTAGCAGGAACTGCATAATACGCGCTTCCGAGACTTAAAAAAACTGTTAATGTCTCAAATGCCCAACCCAAACCTTAACAAAATTGGGCATTGAAACTTCTATTTTAGTAGAAATTCCTTACTACGTCCATCCGCGCCTTTAACGTTGCCAATGTTTCAAATACCCATCTCAACCAATGAACCTAAAAACAATTGGGCATTAAAACTTCTATGTTAGTAGGAACTGCTTAAGGCGCTCATCCGATTGCCAATGTCTCAAATGCCCATCCCCAACCAATTAACTTTAACAAAATTGGGAATTGAAACATCTATGTTATCGAAAACTCATTACTACGCTCGTCAGCGACTTAAACGCTACTAATGTTTTAAATGCCCATCCGTAACAAATGAACCTAAACATTGGGCTTTGAAATTTCTATTCTACCGGAAACTCTACACAACACCCATCCGCGATTTAAAAACTGTCAATGATTCAAATGCCCATATCAAACCAATGAACATAAATAAAATTGGGCATTGAAACTTCGATGTTAATGGAAACAACTAACTACGCCCATCTGCAATTTAAAAACTGTCATTGTTTCAAATGCCCATCCCCAACCTGATGCAGGATCGATCACGACGGAACGATCTAACAAATTTGGGATCCCGAGTCTTCACCGAGACCAGGAGAGACTCCACGAATCCTAAAACTTATTGGACCCTCAGCTGCCTACGTACTCCTCCCTTGGAGATCAGATCACACGTAGTTCTGCCTTCATACATGGCACCAACCCCGTGCTACACATAATGACATGTTGTGGGTCCAAGTGGGGGAAGTATTAAATTCATGTCTCATGTCTACCCCTCATGCACATACCTGACCCTAGTGGCTCTATGTCACCATGCTTTATGGCCCATCTCAAACCAACTACCATTGTTTCAAAAGGCCCTCCCCAACCTGATGGGGGATCAGTGCTCACGACAGAGCGATCCAATAAAACTGGGGATCCCGAGTCTTCACCGAGACCATGAGACTCCAACGAATCCTAGGATTTATTGGACCCTCGGTGTGATCGAACTGAATTATCAGCCTAAGTACTCCTCCCTCGGAGATCAGATCACGCGTTGTTCTACCTTCATAAATGGCACCGACCCCATGCTACATATAATGACATGTTGTGGGTCCAAGTGGGGGGCCGTATTACGTTCATGTTTCATCTCTACCCCTTATGCACATACCCGACCCTATTGCCTCTATGTCACCATGCTCCATGCCCCATCTCTAACCAACTGTCATTGTTTTAAAAGCCCATCCCAACCTGATGCGGGATCGATGCTCACGACAGAGTGATCCACAAAATTGGGGATCCTGAGTCTTCACCGAGACCAGGAGAGACTCCCACGAATCCTAGGACTTATTGGACCCTCGTTGTGATCGAATTGAATTATCAGCTGCCTACGTGCTCCTCCCTTGGAAATCAGATCACCCGTAGTTATACCTTCGTTCCTGGCACCAACCCGTGCTACACATAATGGCATGTTGTGGGTCCAAAGTGGGGACATGTATTACATTCATGTCTCACCTCTACCCCTCATTCACTTACCCGACCCTAGTGCCTCTATGTCACCATGCTCTATGCCCCATCTCCAACCAACGAACCTAAAAAAAGATTGGAGATTGAAACTTTTGTAATACCAAAAATTCCTTACTACGCCAGTCCGTAAATTAAAATATGCACATCTCCAACCAATGAACCTAAACAAAATTAGACATTAAAACTTCTATGTTACAGTAACATCCAAATTACGTTCATCCGCGACTGTTCACTGTCCGTTTGTCCGACGCCGATTAGGGACTTAAACATTGCCAATATCTCGAATGCCCTTCCCAAACCAATGAACCTAAAAACCATTGGGCATTGAAACTTTTACGATTGAAAAAAGACCTTAATACATCCGTCCGCAAATTAAAATTTGCCGAAGTCTCAAATGCCCATCTCAAATTATGAACCAAAAAAAAAATTTGGGATAGAAACCCTGAAACCCTAAAAGCCTAAACCCTGAAACCAGAAACCTTAAAACACTAAACCCTAAACGCTAAAAGCCTAAAACTGTAAACACTATATCCTAAAATACTAAACCCTAAAACCCTAAAACCCTAAACTCCTAAAACCCTAAAACCGTAAACCTCTAAATCCCTAACACCTTAAACCTTAAACCCTAAAACCCTAAAACACCAAATCCTAAACCAAAAGCCTAATCCCTGAACCCTAAAACCCTATACCCCTAAAGCCTGAAAACTCTAAAACCGTAAACCCTAAAGCCCGAAAACTCTAAAACCGTAAACCCTAAAGCCCTAAAACAAACCCTAAACCCTAAACCCTAAACCCCTAAACCCCTAAATCCCTAAACATAAGCATATCAATGACAAAACGCAATTCTAATCAAACTAATCTTTGTTTTGGGGAATTTCCCTATGTATCACATAATGTCTCTTATTTGGGGAAACCTTCCTATGTATTATATATATCTCTTGTTTGGGGAAAATTGCCAAATCAACACTTTTTATTCTTTGTTTTTGAGGAAACTTCCTAAGTTTCAATTGTTTGTTTCTCAATTTGGGGATATCGAGGAAGTATCTCCTAATTTGCTATGTTTGATAAATCCAATTATTGTGACTGTACTTCCTTTGCTATCATTCCTTGTTGCTCTCAGATTGAATGTTTCAGTCTGAGTCTAACGAAGTAAATTAATCTGTCCCCCGTGCAGTGGACTCCGAAGAGTCGGTCAGTTGGGATTCTTATCTGTCAGTGAGATATGAAACTGTATTAATCTTACTTCGAAAGATTCAACCTTCCCCGTTTCGCTCTGATACAAACTGTAACACCCCGCACTTTTTCAATCGTTTTCCGAAAATCAAAATCTATTTTTTTTTCTTTAACAAATAGAAGAGTGATAGAGAGCGGGACGTAACGACGCTAAACACTAAACCATAAAACCAAAAACCCTAAATACTAAACCCTAAAACCCAAAACCCCTAAAACGCTTTCCCCTCAAACCCTGAACAATTAAACCCTAAAACCCTAAACCCTAAACCCTAAAATCCTAAACCCTAAATCCTAAAACCATAAAACCAAAAAACCCTAAACCCTAAAGTCCTAAACTTAAACCCTAAAACCCTAAAACTTTAAAACCTAAACCCCAAACCCGAAAACCCTAAAACCCTCAAACTCTAAACCTTAAAACCCTAAACCCAAAACCCAAAAACCGTAAACCCAAAACCCAAAAACCCTAAACCGTAAAACCTAAAACTATATACCCCTAAAAACCTCAACCCTCTAACCCTCTAACCCTAAAACCCTAAAACTATATATCCCTAAAACCCAAAACCCTCTAACCCTAAACCCTAAAATCCGAAAACCTTAACCCATAAACCATAAACCTTAAATCCTAAACTCTAAACTCTAAACCCTAAACCCCGAAAATCCTAACCCCTAAACAAACCCTAACACCCCTAAAACCTTAAATCCTACACCCTAAACACTAAACCCTAAAACCCAAAATCCTGAACATTACACGCTGAACCCCTAAAACCAAAAAACCCTAAAACCCTAAACCCCAAACAATAAAACCCTAGAACCCTAAACCCTAAACCTTAAACCCTAAACCCTAAATCGCAAACCCTAAAACCCTAAACCCTAAAACCCTAAAACCCTAAACCATAAAACTCTAAAACTTTACACTTCCACGAATCCTAGGATTTATTGGGTCCTCGGTGTGATCGAACTGAATTATCAGCCTAAGTACTCCTCCCTCGGAGATCAGATCCTGCGTAGTTCTACCTTCATACATGGCACCGACCTCGTGCTACACATAATGACATATTGTGGGTCCAAGTGGGGGGCCGTATTACATTCATGTCTCATCTCTACCCCTTATGCCCATACCCGACCCCTAGTGCGTCTATGTCACCATGCTCTATGCCCATCTCCAACTGTCATTGTTTCAAAAGTCTATCCCCAACCTGATGCGGAATCAATGCTCACGATGGAGCTATCCAACAAAATTGGAGATCCCGAGTCTTCACTGAGACCAGGAGAGACTCCCACAAATCCTAGCACTTATTGGACCCTCGCTGTGATTGAACTGAATTATCAGCTACCTACGTACTCCTCCCTTGGAGATCTGATCACCCGTAGTTCTACCTTCATTCCTGGTACCTACCCCGTGCTCGAAAAGGCCTTACAACTCCCGTCCTCGAATTAGATTTTGCCGAAATCACAAATACCCATCTCCAACCAATAAACGTAAATAAAATTAGGCATTGAAACTTTTATGTTACAGTAACCACCAAATTACACTCATCTGCGAATGTTCACTGTCAGTTTGACAGACGCCACCGTCAATCCCACCGATGTTGTTACGGGAAACTCCTTACTACGCCGATCCGAGAATTAAACATTGTCAGTATTTTAAATGCCCATCCCAAACCAATGAACTTAAACAAAATTGGGCACTGAAACTTCTATGTTACTTGAATTTCAATATTCTCCAAAATCCATTCATATGGCTCCGCATAGGAAACGTTGCACATGTGTTAGCAGTAATTCCTTACTACGCCCATCTGCAACTTAAACGTTCCCAATGTTTCAAATAGCCATCCCAACCAATGAACCTAAAACCAGTTGGGCATTAAAACTTCTATGTTAGCAGGAACTGCTTAAGACGTTCATCGGATTGCCAATGTTTCAAATACCCATCCCCAACCAATTAAGTTCAACAAAATTGGGCATTGAAACGTCTAAGTTATCTAAAACTCATTACTATGCTCGTCCGGGACTTAAACGTTGCTAATATTTTAAATGTCCATCCTTAACCAATGGCCCTAAACAAAATTGGGCATTTAAATTTCTATTCTACTGGAAACTCGTCACAACGCCCATCTGCGACTTAAAAATTGTCAATGATTCAAATGCCCATATCAAACCAATGAACATAAATAAAATTGGGCATTGAAACTTCGATGTTAACATAAAACCCTAAAACCTAAACCATAAAACCCTAAACAGTAAAACTCTAAAACCCTAAAACCCCAAACCATAAACCACAAACCCCTAAAACCCTAAACCCAAAAACACAAAAACCCTAAACCATAGACATCAAACCCCTAAAATCCAAAAACCCTAAACCCTAAAACCCTCAAACCCTAAATCCTAAAACCGTTAAACCCTAAAACCCTCAAACCATAGACACTAAAACCGTAAAACCTAAACCCTAAGACCCTAAAACCCAAAATCCTAAACCCATAAACCATAAAACCCTAAATCATAAACCCTAAACTCAAAAACCTTAAACCCCTAAACCCTAAAACCCTAAAATCCTAAACCCAAAAACCCTAAAACCCATAAACCATAAAACCCTAAAATCCTAAACCCTAAACCCTAAACCCCTAAACCCTAAAATCCTAAACCCTAAACCCTAAACCCTAAAATCCTAAACCCTAAACCTAAACCCTAAACCCTAAAACCCTAAAACGTTAAAACCTTAAACCCTAAAACCCTGAACCCTAAACCCTAAACCGTAAAACACAAAAACCCTATACCCCAAACACTAAAACCCGAAGCCCTAACCCTAAAACCTAAATCCAAAACCCTAAACCCCTAAAATCCTAAATCCTAAACCCTAAAATCCTAAAACTCTAAAACCCTAAAACCCTATGCCCAAACCCTAAACCCCTAAAACCCAAAGCCCTAAAACCGTAAAACCCTCAACACTAAAACTCTCAAACCATAAAACCCTAAACCTAAACCATAAAACCCTAAACCACTAAAACCCTAAACCTTAAAAACCCTAAACCCTAAGCCTAAAACCATAAACCCCTAAAACCCTACACCCCTAAACCCTAAAATCCTAAAACCCACAATCAGAAACCTTAAAACTGTAAGACCGCGAAACCGTAAAACCCTAAAACCGTAAATCAGAAACCCTAAAACGCAAAATTAGAAATCCTAGACCCTAAAACCTTAAAACCTAAAACACAAACCCTAAACCCTAAAACCCTAAATCAGAAACACTAAAACCCTAAACACTAAACCCCTAAAATCCTAAAACCCTAAACCCTATACCCTAAACCCCTATAACCCTAAACCCTTAAACCCTAAACTCTAAAACCCAAAAACCCTAAAATCGTAAACCCTAAACCCTAAACCCTATACCCGTAAACCCTAAAACGCTAACATCCTACAACCCTAAACCCTAAACACTAGACCCTAGACCCTAAACCATAGACCCTAAAACCCTAAACCCTAAACCCTAAACCACAAACCCTAAAGTCCTACACCCCTAAACCCTAAAATCCTAAAACCCACAATCAGAAACCTTAAAACTGTAAGACCGCGAAACCGTAAAACCCTAAATCAGAAACCTTAAACCCTAAAACCCAATAATAGAAACTACCTAAGTTAAACTAAACTAGGTAATTAAAACATCCTACACAACTACTTCAATCGGCCACTACTAGATTTTGCCTCTTATGTGGAGGTCCTGCTTGAACTGGATTTTTGTAATTGGGCCTGACACGCACAGTTGGGCCTGAGTTGTGACTTGTTGGGCCAAGGCCTGGCTGGTTGGACCTGAATAGTTGGACTGGTCTTGATTAAGCTTGAAATGACCCAAGCAGCCCACGCACCTGTAGGGATCGAAAATAAAATTTTCATCCTTTGACTCGGGGCTCAAATTTGCTAATTTAATAATGCAACCGCCTGGGTCAAAATTAAAATTTTGATTAAGTCCACAGATGCCCGCATCAGCGACTTAAAAACTGCTATTGTTTCAAATACCCATCCCCAACCTGATGCGGGATCGATACCCACGACGGAAAGATCCAACAAAATTGGGGATGCGGAGTCTTCACCGAGACTAGGAGAGACTCCCACGAATCCTAGGATTGATTGGACCCTCGGTGTGATCGAACCGAATTATCAGCTGCCTACGTACTCCTCCCTTGGAGATCAGATCACACGTAGTTCTACCTTCATACATGGCACCAACCCCGTGCTACACCTAACGACATGTTTTGGGTTCATATGAAGGGAGGTATTACATTCATGTTTCATCTCTACCCCTTATGCCCAAACCCAACCCTAGTGCCTCTATGTCACCATGCCCTATGCCCCATCTCCAACCAACTGTCATTGTTTCAAAAGCCCTTCCCCAACTTGATGAGGGATCGATGCTCATGACAGAGCGATCCAACAAAATTGGAGATCTCAAATCTTCACCGAGACCAGGAGAGACTCCCATGAATCCTAGGACTTCTTGGACCCTCGCTGTAATCGAACTGAATTATCAGCTGCCTACGTACTCCTCCCTTGGAGATCAGATCACCCGTAGTTCTACCTTCATTCCTAGCACCAACCCCGTGCTACACATAATGACATGTTGCGGATCCAAGTGGGGAGAGGTATTACATTCATTTCTCATCTCTACCCCTCATGCACATACTCGACCTTAGTGCCTCTATGTCATCATGCTCTATGCCCATCTCCAACCAATGAACCTAAAGAAAGATTGGAGATTGAAACTTATACGATACCGAAAATGCATTATTACGCCAGTCCGTAAATTAAAATATGCCCATCTCCAACCAATGAACCTAAACAAAATTGGGCATTGAAACTTCTACGTTACAGTAACCTCCAAATTACGCTCATCCGCGACTGTTCACTGGCCGTCAGTCTGACACCACCATAGGTCCGACCGATGCTGTTACAAGAAACTCCTTACTACGCCGATTCGAGACTTAAACATTGCCAATATCTCGAATGCCCATCCCAAACCAATGAACCTAAAAAAAATTGGGCATTAAAACTTTGATGATTGAAAAAATACCTTCATACGTCTGTCCACGAATTAAAATTTGTGAAGTTCCAAATGCCCATCTCCAATTATGAACCTAAAAATTAAATTTTGGGGATTGAAACTTGTACGATAAAGAAAAGGCCTTAGATCTCCCGTCCTCGAATTAGATTTTGCCGAAGTCTCAAATACCCATCTTCAACCAATAAACGTAAATAAAATTGGGTATTGAAACTTCTACGTCACAGTAACCTCCAAATTACACTCATCCGCGAATGTTCACTGACGGTCAGACCCACGCCACCATCGATCCCACCGAAGTTGTTACGGGAAACTCCTTATTACGCCGATCCGAGACTTAAAGACTGTCAATATTTCAAATGCCATCCCAAACCAATGAACCTAAACAGTAAAACTCTAAACCCCTAAAACCCCAAACCATAAACCCTAAACCCCTAAAACCTAAACCAAAAAACCCAAAAACCCTAAACCATAGACTCTAAACCCCTAAAACCCAAAATCCCAAAACCGTAAACCCTAAACCCAAAACCCCAAACCCCAAACCCTAAACACTAAAACCCTAAGTCCTAACCCTAAAACCTAAATCCAAAACCCTAAACCCCTAAACCCTAAAACCCTATGCCCTAACCCTAAACCCCTAAAACTCTAAAACCCTAAGCCCAAAAACCGTAAAACCCTAAACACTAAAACTCTCAAACCCTAAACCCTAAACCCTAAGACCATAAAACCCTAAATCAGAAACACTAAAACCCTAAACCGCTAAAACCCTAAAAACTAAACCCCTAAAATCCTAAAACCCTAAACCCTAAAACACTCAACCCTGAACCCCTATAACCCTAAACCCTAAACCATAAAACCCTAAACCCTATACCCATAAACCCCTAAACCCTAGACGCCAAAATCCTAAACACTAAACCCTAAACCCTAGACCCTAAACCCTACACATAATGACTGTTGCGGGTCCAAGTGGAGAGACGTATTACATTCATTTCTCATCTCTACCCCTCATGCACATACTCGACCCTAGTGCCTCTATGTCACCATGCTCTATGCCCATCTCCAACCAATGAACCTAAAAGAAGATTGGAGATTGAAACTTGTGTGATATCGAAAATACGTTATTACGCCCGTCTGTAAATTAAAATATGCCCATATCCAACCAATGAACCTAAACAAAATTGGGCATTGAAACTTCTACGTTATAGTAACCTCCAAATTACGTTCATCCGCGACTATTCACTAGCCGTCAGTCCGATGCCACCATAGGTCCTACCGATGCTGTTATAAGAAACTCCTTACTACGCCTATTCGAGACTTAAACATTACCAATGTCTCGAATGCCCATCACAAACCAATGAACCTAAAAAAAATTGGGCATTGAAACTTTGATGATTGAAAAAATACATTAATACGTCTGTACGCGAATTAAAATTTGCCGAAGTTCCAAATGCCCATCTCCAATTATGAACCTAAAAAATAAATTTTGGGGATTGAAACTTATACGATACCGAAAAGGCCTTACAACTCCCGTCCTTGAATTAGATTTTGCCGAAGTCTCAAATACCCATCTCCAACCAATAAACGTAAATAAAATTGGGCATTGAAACTTCTACATTACAGTAACCTCCAAATTACACATCCGCGAATGTTCACTGACGGTCTGACCCACGCCACCATCGATCCCACCGAAGCTGTTACGGGAAACTCCTTATTACGCCGATCCGAGACTTAAACACTGTCAATATTTCAAATGCTCATCCCAAACCAATGAACCTAAACAGTAAAACTCTAAAACTCCAAACCATAAACCTAAACCCCTAAAACCCTAAACCCAAAAACACAAAAACCCTAAACCATAGACGCTAAACCCCTAAAACCAAAAACCCAAAATCCCAAAAACCCTAAACCCTAAAACCCTAAACACTAAAACCCTATAACCTAAACCCTAAACCGTAAAACACAAAAACCCTAAACTCCAAACCCTGAACACTAAAACCCTAAAACTCTAAGCCCTAACCCTAAAACCTAACCCTAAAACCTTAAAACCCTAACCCCTACCTCCTAAAACCCTATCCCTAACCCTAAACCCTAAAACCTAAGCCCTAAAACCCTAAACACTAAAACTCTAAAACCATAAATACTAAACCCTAAACCCTAAAAACAAAAACCCTAAATCAGAAACACTAAAATCCTAAACGCTAAAAAACCCTAAACACTAAACCCCTAAAACCCTAAAACCTAAAACACTTAACCTGAACCCCTAATCCTAAACCCTAAACCCTAAACTAAAACCCTAAAACCGTAAACCCTAAACCATAAAACCCTAAAATATTAAACCCTAAAACCCTAGACGCCAAATCCTAAAACTAAACTAAACCGAGACCCTAAACCCTAGACACTAAAACCCTAATAAACCTAAGCCTAAAACCATAAACCCCAAACCCCAAACCCTAAAACCCTAAAGTCCTACACCCTAAACCCTAAAATCCTAAAACCTACAATCAAAAACCTTAAAACTGTAAGACCGCGAAACCATAAAACCCTAAATCAGAAACCCTAAAACTCTAAATCAGAAACCTTAAACCTAAAACTCTAAAACCCTAAACACTAAACCCCTAAAATCCTAAAACCCTAAACCCTAAAACACTTAACCCTAAACCCTAAAACCATAAATTCTGAAACCCTAAACTCTAAAACCCAAAAACCCTAAAATCGTAAATCCTAAACCCAACACCCCTAAAACCCTAAACCCCAAAACCCTAAAATACTAAACACTAAACCCTATACCCTAAACCCTAAAACGCTAAAATAAACCCTAAACCTAGACCCTAAAACACTAAAACCCTAAACCCTAAGCCTAAAACCCTAAACAAAAACCCCTAAAACCCTAAAGTCCTACACCCCTGAACCCTAAAATCCTAAAACCAACAATCAGAAACCTTAAAATGTAAGACCGCGAAACCGTAAAATCCTAAAATCCTAAATCAGAAGCCCTAAAACCCTAAATCAAAACCTTAAACCTTAAAACCCAATAATAGAAACTACCTAAGTTAAACTAAACTAGGTAATTAAAACTTCCTACACAACTACTTCAATCGGCCACTACCAGATTTTGCCTCTTATGTGGAGGTCCTGCTTGAATTGGATCTTTGTAATTGGGCCTAACATGCACAGCTGGGCCTGAGTTGTGACTTGTTGGGCCAAGGCCTGGCTGGTTGGGCCAGAATAGTTGGACTAGACTTGATTAAGCTTGAAATTACCCAAGCCGCCCACGCACCTGCAGGGATAGAAAATAAAATTTTCATCCTTCGACTCCGGGCTCAAATTTACTAATTAAATAATGCAATCGCCTGGGTCAAAATTAAAATTTTGATTAAGTTCACAGATGTCCGCATCAGCGACTTAAAAACTGCTATTGTTTCAAATGCCCATCCTCAACCTGATGCGGGATCGATGTTCACGACGGAAATATCCAACAAAATTGGGGATGCCGAGTCTTCACAGAGACCAATAGAGACTCCCACGAATCCTAGGATTTATTGGACCATCGGTGTGATCGAACTGAATTATCAGCTGCCTACGTACTCCTCCTTTGGAGATCAGATCACGCGTAGTTCTACCTTCATACATGGCACCAATCCCGTGCTACACATAATGACATGTTGTGGGTTCATGTGGAGGGAGGTATTACATTCATTTCTCATCTCCCCTTATGCCAATACCGACCCTACTCCATGTCACCATGCTCTATGCCCCATCTCCAACAAACTGCCATTATTTCAAAGGCCCATCCCCAACCTGATGCGGGATCGATGCTCATGACGGAGCGATCAAACAAAATTGGAGATCCCGAATCTTCACCGAGACCAGGAGAAACTCCCACGAATCCTAGGACTTATTAGACCCTCGCTGTGATCGAACTGAATTATCAGCTACCTACGTACTCCTCCCTTTGAGATCAAATCACCCGTGGTTCTGGTACCAACCCCGTGCTACACATAATGACATGTTGCGGGTCCAAGTGGGGAGAAGTATTACATTCATTTCTCATCTCTACCACTCATGCACATACTCGACCTTAGTGCCTCTATGTCACCATGCTCTATGCCCATCTCCAGCCAATGAACCTAAAAGAAGATTGAAGATTGAAACTTCTGCAATACCAAAAATGCGTTATTACGCCCGTCCGTAAATTAAAATATGTCCATCTCCAACCAATGAACCTAAACAAAATTGGGCATTGAAACTTCTACGTTACAGTAACCTCCAAATTACGTTCATCCGCGACTGGTCACTGGCCGTCAGTCTGTCGCCACCATAGGTCCGACCGATGCTGTTACAAGAAACTCCTTACTACGCCGATTCGAGACTTAAACATTGCCAATATGTCAAATGCCCATCCCAAACCAATGAACCTAAAAAAAATTGGGCATTGAAACTTTGATGGTTGAAAAAAGACCTCAATACGTCTGTCCGAGAATTAAAATTTGCCGAAGTTCCAAATGCCCATCTCCAATTATGAACCTAAAAAATAAATTTTGGGGATTGAAACTTGTACGACTGAAAAGGCCTTACAACTCCCGTCCTCGAATTAGATTTTGCCGAAGTCTCAAATACCCATCTCCAACCAATAAACGTAAATAAAATTGGGCATTGAAATTTCTACGTTACAGTAACCTCCAAATTACACTTATCCGCGAATGTTCACTTCCAGTCTGACCGACGCCACCATCAATCCCACCGATATTGTTACGGGAAACTCCTTACTACGCCGATCCGAGACTTAAACATTGTCAATATTTCAAATGCCCATCCCAAACAAATGAACCTGAACAAAATTGGGCATTGAAACTTCTATGTTACTTGCATTTCAATCTTCTCCAAAATCCATTCATATGGCTCCGCATAGGAAACGTTGAACATGTTGTGTTACGGCGGTGGGTATTCTCAGTCGAATTCAGGATCATTCGTTATAGACGGACATTTTAACAAAAACACTAACCATTTGTTGTCAAAATTTTTGTGTTGTGACTGGGTCGATATTTAACATTAGATATCATAAATGCATACATTACGCATAACGCATGGATGTATGTATGCATGCATGTATGTATGTGTATGTGTATATATATATACGCATGTATGCATCATATCTAATATTGTTAATTATCAACTTAGTCACAATATAAAATTGTTGACAACAAATAATTAGTCCCATGTTCAAAATGCTCATCTGCAACAAACGAAACTAAATAAAACTGAGCATAATAACCACATTCACCCAATATCTAATAACCGTTGCAATTTGACCGAAATTTTTGTCCACAACCTTCGGCCACATACATGATACGATTCTTTGAATGAGCTTGCCCAACGAAGGAAACATATTAAAATTGGGACATCGACACCAAATGGCCCAATCGTCTTATATTAAACATTGCAAATGTGTCAAATCCCATCCTCAACTAATGAACCTAAATAAAATTAGCTATTAAAACTTCGATGTTAACAGGAACTGCATACTACGCTCTTTCGAGACTTAAAAAATTGTCAATGTCTCAAATGCCCATCCCAAGCCAATGAACCTAAGCAAAATTGGGATTGAAACTTCTGTGTTAGCAGTAATTTCTTACTACGCCCATGTGCACGTTAAACGTTCTCAATATTTCAAATAGTCATCCCAACCAATGAACCTAAAATCAGTTGGGCATTAAAACTTCTATGTTAGCACGAACTGCTTAAGACGTTCATCCGATTGCCAATGTTTCAAATGCCCATCCCCAACCAATTAAGTTCAACAAAATTGGGCATTGAAACATCTAAGTTATCTAAAACTCATTACTATGCTCGTCCGCGACTTAAACGTTGCTAATGTCAAATCCCATCCTCAACCAATGAACCTAAACAAAATTTGGATATTAAAAGTTCGATGTTAACAAGAACTGGATACTACGCTCTTTCGAGACTTAAAAAACTGTCAATGTCTCAAATGCCCATCCCAAACCAATGAACATAAACAAAATTGGGATTGAAACTTCTGTGTTAGCAGTAATTCCTTACTACGTCCATTTGCACCTTAAACGTTCTCAATATTTCAAATAGCCATCCCAACTAATGAACCTAAAAACAGTTGGGCATTAAAACTTCCATGTTAGCAGGAACTGCTTAAGACGTTCAACTGATTGCCAATGTTTCAAATGCCCATCCCCAACCAATTAAGTTCAACAAAATTGGGCATTCAAACATCTATGTTATCGAAAACTCATTACTATGCTCGTCCGCGACTTAAATGTTGCTAATATTTTAAATGCCCATCCCTAACCAATGACCCTAAACAAAATTGGGCATTTAAATTTCTATTCTACCGGAAACTCGTCACAATGCCTATTCGCGACTTAAAAATTGTCAATGATTCAAATGCCCATATCAAACCAATGAACATAAATAAAATTGGGCCTTGAAACTTCGATGTTAAAGGAAATTACTAACTACACCCATCTGCGACTGATGTAGGCTAAGTAGGATTAAGAATACCCAACCTCAAATTATAGCGGAAGCTTGATAATTAAATGAGTGGAGAAAAACTCGGGGAATAAGTGAGAACCCAACAATATTGGGCTTGAATTGAAACAGCCACAGCCTGCACTTGAGGTTTATGAAAATGAGCACCAAACTGGCCTACCTAGTACAGTAGGGCCTGATGTCATGCAATACTTTGCTGTCTACAACCGAGGCAGCCTGCACTGATGATCTTGGCTCTAAGCAAGCCTGCAGCAGACGCTACAACTCGATGGAAAACCCACAGATTCAACAGCTGGATCTGGGACAGATTGCTACAACCTGTCCTTCACACAAAAACCAGCAAGAAATGCTGGTAAAAGTCGCCTGTAATAAGGACTTTTCCTCTTCAGCAAGACGGGTCAGAGGTGTCGGATCTGAACTGGAACTCCAGCAAAAATCTGCAACTCAATGCAGTGCTCGACTACCACATAACTGGAAAACAAATCACTGTTTGCTTGGATAAAAATCAACTTTTATTCATCATCAACTCCATCTTTTATTCGCTGATTACAACCCTTTTATAGGGAAAAAGTACCGACTGAAAAAAGAAATAAAGGACCGGACCCTCCCTAAAATTCTAATCCTAATCGACAAAAACCGCTATTAAAATACTTCCTAAACAAGCTACACCTTCTATATAAAACATTACATAACTTTGGAAAACAAAATAATAGAAACTACCTAAGTTAAACTAAACTAGGTAATTAAAACTTCCTGCACAACTACTTCAATCGGCCACTACCAGATTTTGCCTCTTATGTGGATGTCCTGTTTGAACTGGATTTTTGTAATTGGGCCTGACATGTACAGTTGGGCCTCGGTTGTGACTTGTTGGGCCAAGGCTTGGCTGGTTGGGTTTGAATAGTTGGACTACACTTGATTAAAAACTTGAAATGACCCAAGCTACCCACGCACTTGTCGGGATCGAAAATAAAATTTTCATCCTTCGACTCGAGGCTCGAATTTGCTAATTTAATAATGCAACCGCCCAGGTCAAAATTAAAATTTTGATCAAGTCCACAGATGCCCGCATCAGCGACTTAAAAACTGTTATTGTTTCAAATGCCCATCCCAACCTGATGCGGGATCGATGCTCACGACGGAGCGATCCAACAAAATTGGGGATGCCGAGTCTTCACTGAGACCAGGAGAGACTCCCACAAATCCTAAGATTTATAGGACCCTCGGTGTGATCGAACTGAATTATCAACTGTCTACGTACTCCTTCATAAATGGCACCAACCCCGTGCTACACATAATGACATGTTGTGGGTTCAAGTGGGGGGAGGTATTACATTCATGTCTCATCTCTACCCTTATGCCCATACCCGACCCTAGTACCTCTATGTCACCATGCTCTATGCCCCATCTCCAATCAACTGTCATTGTTTCAAAAGCCCATCCCCAACCTGATGCGGGATCGATCCTCACGACGGAGCGATCCAACAAAATTGGAGATCCCGAGTCTTCACAAAGACCAGGAGAGACTCCCACGATTCCTAGGACTTATTGGACCCTCGCTGTGATCGAACTGAATTATCAGCTGCCTACGTACTCCTCCCTTAGAGATCAGATCACCCGTAGTTATACCATCATTCCTGACACCAACCCCGTGCTACACATAATGACATGTTGTGGGTCCAAGGGGGAGAGATATATATACTTATCTCCCCCAACCACAAATCTGTGATGTAAGACCGTTAGTTATGTTGTTCCGTTGGATCACGCCCCGTTAAGGTTGCAAAAGGGGCAGGGCGTTACAAAAATACAGTGTAGACCTATGATTATTTTGGCATGTACTATCGGATCAAGTTCAACAACAATGCTCAACAGAGAATAAACATTTCAGACACTATCATGCAAATAAACTCTGTTCCTCATTAAAAATAAACTGAATTTGAATTAATGACCAAAATTTAGTATTTGCAGTATATGTGAAGCAGTACAAATAGGCTAAACATAAGATAGGTAATATAATCTGAATTTGAAAGAGCAGTCCAAATCAACCATTTATAATGCATCCAAAGGAAGTAGAAACCAACATTCGAGGTAGCTCAGAGTCAAGGTTTATTAGGCTCACAATGGAAATAAACAGAATTCAAAGAAAGAATAAAGTAGGGTAGCTAATGTTTACCTAAACTTCAAGACACCAATGCCTTCTTTAAGCCCCCAGCCAGATTTAATGCATCAAATGCTGCCATACAGTCATCAATTGTATCCCCATTCCTTAGCAAAATAGAAGCACATTCAGCTTCTGTTTCATGCGGACGCCGAAAATGTAATTCCATGGAGAATCCACTAGCATTATATATCCTTAACATGGGAGAAACTACAACCAATAGTCCTTCCTGCAAATGACAACCCCCCACACCCCCCAAAAAAAAAATATGTTCATGATAATGGATATTTATGTGTATTCAATGTGTTTCATCAATTGAAATACTCCAAAAAATACCTTATACTTTCTTGAAACATCAACTACAAGAAATGGTCCAGGGGACATTTTTTAATCTGCTGTTGAAAATAATAGTTATGATACAACAAGGATAGCAAAGACATAAAAAACTTAAAAAAAATCAAATTAAGTAGACAGTTAGTACTAGGGAGACACTCAATAGGTACATCTTATTTTCCTTATGAGTAAGAAAAAGAAATTCAAATAAGCACATCCAATGGTCACAAAATTTCTTGATACAATATCAAAAGAAAAGAAAAGCAAAATTAAATGTGAAATACAAAAGTGAGATGGGATCCTGACAAGAAATTTATGTGCAACACACATCTGACTGTCTAGAAATGTCAAAATGAGAAAATTGATGAGGAAAACTTTGACAACAATGATGATGATAATTTTGAAAGGATATTATTGTGGGTCCAAGTGGAGCATGCAACAGAAATGTCTACAAATTGCACTACAGCAACTGCTATAGTAAAGTACTACACAAACTGCTGTAAGGACATGTATAAGTATCACGACAGTGACATGGTAGTGTGGCTTGCTACATTACCTATGTTTTTGTAAGCCCTTATTTTAGTTCTCTTGCAGTTTAAGTGATCTCTATGTTTTAGTTAGTCCAAAGATTATAATTCTAAACTGTTTAGATCTAGACATCACTGTATAAGCAATGCTGCGGCTGGACTACAAGCAAGTTATTTGAGTTTTCTTATAATTTGTGTGATTTCTCTTTGAGATTCAAGAAAGTACCTCTACAATCCTCCACATTTGAGTGTTTGATATTAGGCCAGATTGAGCTCATTCCACTACATACTTTTCCTTTTTTTCTTTTCTTTTCTTTTCTGAGCAATAGCAATAGTAATTCATTCAAAGATAAAAGGTAAAAGTACAATCAAAGAAAATAGGCCTAGAAGCAATAGATCTAAAAGAAAAAGAGAAACAAGAAAAGGAAAAAGACTCCTGAGACCCAACTTAGCAAAGTAGTTTGTCACGCCATTAGCTGTACGGCTAACATGAACGAAGGATACATCAAGCTAGTGATCATTTTCCAAGGGAGCTTTTGCCCCTTAGCCATTGATTGCATTTGCTGAATCCCCTTCAATCACAACTTTCCCTTGCACGTGATTCTTTATGCTTGAATTTTGGAGAGAGCACTCCATGATTTGGCATAAATATGTTGGGTTTATATTGTAGTTTAGTTTGGAAACCCCAGCCTACATCAAGCATCCATTCTAGGCCTCAGGAATAATAAGCATTAAGTACGAACTGATATAGAATGGGTAACAATCAATTCCTATTATAGTAAATAAGATAATAATAAATAGATGTCAAAAAACAAGCAGTGGGAGGAACTCAAGGGTAAGGAACAGCTGAAGGTACCTAGTGTTTAAATTTTAGTACTCGAATAATGGACAAGTCAACCACCCTAACCTCTCTTGCATGAGAAATGACAATATTTCCAAAAGAATTCCCATCACTATGTCACTTCACAAGCAAGGTATTCGGTTTAAAGTGGGGCGAGGAAACAGAGTCAAGTTCTAGACTGAACTTTGGTGTGATTCCATCCCCTTTGCTGCCCGGTTCCCTTCCCTCTACCGTTTGTCTCTCTCTCTTGATGGTTTCATATCTAGTTTCTACTCAATGTATGGAGACCAGATTGTGTGGGATATCCGCTTCCGCCGAAACCTATCTGATGTGGAAATAGATGATTTTCCGTATCTTTTGCTTCTTCTTAGTACTACTTGGATCCAAGTCTCCTTGCTTTGTTGTCCCAATTCTTTTGGCATTTTCTCAATGAAGTCCTTTTTTGTTTAGAGCAACCAATGTGATTCTGTCCCCTTGGTGGATCCAACATTTGGTCTTCCAAAGCTTCTTCTCAAGCCATTAGCTTCTTCTGGACCGCGGGCTTAAGAAAAATCCTGACCCAAGACAATCTGCGTAAGAGGGAAAAAATATTTGTTAGCACTTGTCTTTTCTGCCTCCAAGCCTCTGAAGATGTGAATCGTCTCCTCATTCATTATCCTTTTTCATCTGCTGTTTGGAGCTTCATCTTGGACCAATTTTGATATCCAATGGTCTATGTCCTCCTCGGTTTCTCAAGTTTTTTATGCTTAGCAAATTTCTAAGGTCTCCTTCAAATGTTTGAGATGTAGTGTTTTGCTCTTTTCGCCACCATGTGGAGCCTTTGGTGGGAGGGCAACAATAGGCTGTTCGGGAACTGTGCAAAAAGCCCTCGAGGAGTTTGTAGCAGGGTTAAGGCCAAATATGCTACTTAGGCTCTTGAAGAATTCCAGCATTTTTCCATTTCTGAGATCGTCAGAGCTTCAAAAGAGTGCATTGGTATGTCTTAATCTTTTGTTATTTTTTTTCAACAGGTCTTTGCCTTTGGGCATATGGGTTATGGGCCTTTTTTTTACCTTTGCCTTGTTTTTATTTGCACCTCTAGTGCCCCTCTTTCTATTAATGGTAATGTCAGTTAATGCAAGTTCAAAACCTCCACATTTTTCTCACACTAGAACACAACACCTCTCTCCCTAAAGAGACATGTCTAAACCAGTTTACCAGTCACGGCTAGTTAAGTTGGCTTAATTTTTCTAAATGCCATTCTAAATATTCACGTGTTTAGTTGCTCTTTTGGCTACGGATGTTAATATTTAAAAATAAATAGAACAAAAGAAGCCTTCCCACTTACATGATGATCCAATTAAGGTGCTTTGCATGGAACTTTATGCCTCTGGCATTAAGAGCACCAAATGTGTATTCTGAAGCTCTATAAAGCCAGCTTAAGTTACCCCAAGTTTATGCCTGAACCTTCTATTTTTTTTTTTGTTTGCGGCGGCGGTGGCGGCCGGGGGTAGAGGATCCTGAACCTTCTATGCTTAGAAATGAAGAATGCTGCCTAAATACTAATCATGAAGGATTAATGCCCTTAAAGCATGATGTGAAACGTGACGATGCAATATACATCTTTTAAAAGCTTCAGCATATGCACAAGAGATTATGCAAACAAATTGGCAATGTCACATGGAACATTCATATGTAGCACCTAACTTGTAGAGATGCAACACGTGTTCTCCAAGCAAGAACTCGAGAATTTGAAAGAGAGAGATCAATTGAAGAAGTTGAAAAGGTTCCAAGTGCAACAAGTTGTAGGGACACCTTGGCTGGCATTCTCCGGAAGCTGGTCTACTAGTGATTCCCGCCTTACATGTATAAATTCATGATAATTAACACAAGTCGTCAGAATCATAATCGACCTAGTTGGTATTTTAACAACATTGGCATGGAATTTGGTATGAGTGCATAAACTGTAGAATAAAACTTGCAAGGATTGGCAGAGTATACTGCACCAAAAATGTGCTAGGGATTTTGCCTCTGTCAGTGACCAAGCACTTCAACTAAATGGTGTTCCAGACAACCAATTGACCAAAAATAGACCACACCAAACAGGAGATAATGAGCATCGACACCAACATCAACTACTATATACTTTTTTAAGGGGAAAAACAATAGTCATTTATCAGCATGCAGAAAAAGAGAATAAAGGACCCAATTTCAAGCATAGAACGTTTTCACGAAGGTGATATTTTGTGACATTGGATGTTTTTAAAGGACACAAAAATTTGAAGAATTAAAGAATAATTTAAAGTGATCGAATTCCCAGCATTAAAAGTAAAAACTTGATCAACCACTTCAAGGTGATTTTTTAGTAGGCTTCATATTCAAACATAGGTCAAGGTGCGCTCCAAATAGGGATAGACAATCAAAAGGACTAAATAGACTATCAAAGGATAATTTATCACCTACTCCAATAATGAGAGAGAGAGAGAGGATTCTAACATGCTTGATGTTTTTACATGCATATTGGCTTCCAAGGAGGGGTGTCGAAGGGAATCTAGCAAATCCGCTACATGTTTTCTTTTGTTTTTTTTTAATGGTCAAACCTGCCATCTAGAAGGAAAAAATGTTTAACCATGCAATTTATTGCAAGATACTGTATTACCAAAAATACACTAAAGGATCAAAATATACATTCTTAGCCCAATAAAGGTAGCAACTAAAAGCATGAAAACTGGTTGACAACAGGTTCAGCTTCTAAAATCCATCAAACTCGATGGACTAGACAAACAAAAAGGATGCTAAATGGGAAAAAGGTCCTAAGATCCACTATTAGTAATTCTAGTTTTTTTTTCGTATCTTTTTTAACTGTAAAAGAGAGAGAGAGAGAGAGAGAGAGAGAGAGAGAGGTATTTTTCAGTTTCTAACAAGATATTAGGCTTTAGATAATTATGTATTGATCAAAAGGACGATCTATAGATCCCTTCACATACCAGTACATGATATATATGCCATGGAAACTTCAACTTGTGATGGTACGCAAAGAAGAATGTTTGTCACTAATCCTATCAACAAAATACTGGAATTGGCATACCTTGGTCATCCTTTGGAGTGTAAACTCTGTCAAATTTGAATACTTTCTTTGAACCAGCCAAAATCCCAAGATCACCGTCCTTGGCAGCATCAAAATCTACAACTGTTGCAAAACCTGATGAAATCTCTTCCTTGCTTAACGGGCGACACCTACAAAACACCCTTATATTCCCTGTAGACAACAGGTTCAGTGCTTAGATCACCTCAGTTCCAATGTCATGAGCACAGTTCGAAATGAGTCTATTCCAATCTCAATTATATTTTTACCTTTGGTTTCTAGAACTTGGTTATAGAGCTGCTTTCGCTTGGCCAGCTCTTCACTGTACATTAATTTAAGTTCTTCACACTATGCAACTGAAGATTGATATACAACCATGCGAAAGCAGAAATTCTTTAATTCTATTGAAGAAAAAGAAATCAAAATTTACCTATTGCTTGAACTGCAAATATCATTTTGTTTAGTACAGGAATTGAATCAGCACACTCATGTGCTTCTTTAGAAAGTTTGACATGCTCTTGTTTCATTGCCTACAAGAAAATTCAACTTATTACCAGTATAAATATCCATGTTTGACTGAAAAGCATAAAAAAAGCTACACATGTAACACCCATCATTAATGATTTTAATAGTTATATGGTAGGTCTGTCCCCAATCAAATTGCTCATTTTTGGTTCATGGGACGGACATTAAGACACAGTCCGATACATGTTAGGTTGTATGTTGAAATGTCAGCCTGCATGTACTTGATTTAATAAAAATGCCTTCTTTTTAACTAATTATCATTTAACACTTTAGTCCGATAATGAGATTATTGAAACAGTAATTTTTATGTAAATTTCAATTAAGCATTGCGTCTCTACCTTTATGCTTCCTTCTAAATCATTAACTGCAGTAACCCAGAACTTCTTATAGTGTTCATATCTGTCAGAAACATCTTTTAGTTGCGCAGCTTGTTTCTCCCTGGTCCGGTCTAAAGCATAACAATAGCACATCCATCAGTAGAAAATCATACTGAAACAACTTGGATGTCTAGGTATACATGTGGTGGAAAAGCTTTTTTTCTGGTTCTCAGCATGAGTATATTGCAGTATTAGGTGGAAATAACCAAAAAACTTGCAAGCCTGTAACTGATCATTTTTCATTCCACCTAATGGCAATAGGAAAATATTTTGGTGAGTAATTCTATAGCAAGTATCTTACCTAGTGATTCGACTTAGATAAACTTATTGTTAATTCCATTCTCAGCTTCTCTAGCTGATCATTTGCAACTTGCAGAGACATCCAAGCCTCATAGCATTCATCTGCCTTGAGCTGGCATTGGCTACTAAGCTCTTGTAATTTCTTCTCATACTTCGCAATATCTTTCACAGTTCTTGCTCTACACTGTACATATTTGAAATATTATTGCTTTTATTATTAGAAAAAAAGGATTAGAAGTCAATAAGTTAAAGATGTGATTGCATGTTTAAGGAATTGTAAACATTTCTTATCCTAAATCACATACAACTTGAAATTTTTGCACGGATATATCCAAGCCAAAAATTATGAACTTTTCATCAATCATCATCAATATGAATTTGGAACAGAAGTAAAATTAGTGGGTTTCGCGATTTGGCTTCCATTCATACTCGCTCTATGTAAGTTAAAACTATACATTTTAAATAACTTACATGAGTAGAAGGTACTTCCATCTTTGTGGAGCAATTGTTGCACACCAGATACTCAGATTTCACCAAAGGAGCTGATTTCAAGTTCCAAATAAGGTTAAATTTAGTATGGTTTGTAGTTGGACAGTTGAAGAAATTCAAATAATACCAAAAAATAAAAATGGTACCTGATAATTTTGGTGCTTTTCTTATGCAAATTCCACAAACAACTGGGGTTCCTTGAATGCCCTCAAACCTTAAAATCATCACCCCATTTTCTGCAACAGGAATCTTGGCATCAACCAGTTGCAGAGGCTTATTGGCTCCAACAAGTGAATATATATCGAGTTCAGAGAGAACCTGCAGTTTTAGCAAGAGGGAGACATTTCAGAACACATCAAGAATTTTTAAATTAATACTATAAGATGTTTTCAAGAACACAGCAAATAACTTTCAGTTTTTTAAAATAACATGCAATTGAGCTTCCCTCAAATTGTTCTACAAGAGCTACATATAAAATTAAGGTCCTTACCTTCTCTTCCTACATATAAACATCAAACATCCTCATTCCTTTTGGCCCATTTATGTTTACAAACTCTGCAAAGTGCAGATCCACAAAATAATCACCAGGAGCTAGCCCATCAAATTTGTAACAGAAATTCCCATACGAGCAGACTGATAAAGAGAAGGGCAATCACCACCATTGATTATACAATCATCTGTTCTTAACACATCCCCTCCATGATAACTAAAGTCCCTTGAAATTAATTCTGGAATCCAGTCCTTTGATGGCCGGACTTCCAGCATTTACAAACATCAGAAAATCATCTGTCACCATAAAAAGATCAAAAATTAAACAAGATCCATTATCTCTTCAGTTTTTGTTTTTGAAAGGTCTATCAATTTAGAATTTCAAAGAGAATTTATTGCTAAAAAGAATTTCAAAGAGAAAAAAAAATCCAAAATTCGAACTTCTTATAAACAATCAAGATGAAAACCCTTTCACGACTGGAAAAAGGGAAAATAAACTCTTAACAGGAACAATAACAAATAAAATGTTGTATCCTATCATGAAATTATCCACTGTGAACCAAATAACTAATTTTTTTATTGAGTTTATATTTACACAATTTTTCTCCCTCACACCCACTTTAAGATACAGTCATTGTTGGATTAAGCTCAAGTCACAAGTACAGGATATAACTCAGTGGTAGAGTGTCACCTTGACGTGGACAGTTAGAACTTTGTAGCCTTCAAAACCATATTTAGAATGATTTTTTCAAGTTAAACTTTATGATACTTCCTATACAAGAAGTCAAGAGTAGATCCTTCGTACTCACTTCAAGATAGAGTAAGATTAAGTCATATGGACAGTTAGAACTTTATAGCCTTTAAAACCATATTTAGAATGATTTTTACAGGTGGAACTTTATAGGACTTCCTATACAAGTGTAGATCCATCAATCCAACTTATTCTCACCACCCAATTAAGGCCTATTAAAATTCATCTGGTTCACAACACCAACACATGAATAGGTGAAGCCAAATGGACCAGGCACTGAGGAATGTGACATTTTTTTCATAATAGTTACTACTCAATGTGCCTCCCTATTATTTGTCCGTGCAGTTGCTAAATCCACAGAATTTCCACAGAGTTACCTGATGCCATGGAGCGACCTGCTCCTATTTTGGCTCTTATACATGCTGCTACTACGGTAGAAGCAGGATTTTTTTTTGCGCTCGGCTTCTACTTTTTTTTTGCCGCTCGGCTTCTTCCACTTTCACAGTTATACATGACATAACGAATCTCATTTCTTTGATAGATGTAATAACATTACTATTGGGAGCTACTTTGGCTCTTGCTCAGAGAGACATCAAGAGATGTTTAGCATATTCTACAATGTCTCAACTGGGCTTTATTATGTTAGCCCCATAACCAAACAATGAAACCGGAAATTCCCATGAAACTGTGCCCAAGTAACCAAAAACACAGCAACAAATGTGTTTCCAGGAAAATCCACTTTCCTAATTCTGATAATATTTATAGAAATTTTATCCAATTCTTACAATTACAAGTTAGGAACTTTTGGGAGCAGCAAACTTCCGAATGGATGAATCTTTCGGGATATGAAGGATACAGGAGCTCTACTACGAGAGATCACATTTTCCTTTTCTTTTCTCCTATCCATAAATCAATAGATGGAAATTTTCAGTTTTCTTTTTCTTATTCTTTATCTTTCTTTTTCTTAACCTCAGACAGGAAAATAAAGTACACACACTACTGCTCCTAGGCAAGATAACATGCCATCATCTGAAAAACACAAAAAGATCAATACACATACAATACAGCTCAAAAGTGAGCAATGAACAAAAAGATGATTCACCTCTTTACCCCCCCGCTTATGATTGTTCAAACATGCTTTCACTAAGATGATCTATTTACTATTCTCAAGTTCTTATCTAATTGCACTAACTAATGAAGGTAACACTTCTAACAGTTTTGAACAAAGAATGAAGGAGAGGCAACCTAAAATTTGCAACATTGAATTAAACAAAAACAATTAAAAAAATAAACTCACGAGGCCAAAACTAGGAATGCAACTTGGGGCAGGCCTATTAGAGCGTAAATGAAAAAAAAACCAGAAAGATCTCAAGCTCAGACAGACCTCACTTTTAGAGCTTCAGTCTAAAAAAACAGCCCAATTTCAAACTGGTCAAAGCTCAGGTCAAGTGTAATGAGAGCCCAGAGCCTTTATTTGATCCCAGCCCTATCAAGCTCAAAACAACAGATTGTGCATGATAATGTAATATCACACAAGTAACTTAAACCCTTAAAAAAAAAACACTTATCTCTCTATTACCTTCCTCTCCCTCTATTTTATCCTGGTCATCCAAAACCTTGAATAAAAGCATCGTCATCAGTTTATTGTACTGCCAAACCATAAAGTACAAACGCATAGTACGAGAGCTACAATGTGAGAGAACCAAAAAGAACTAAAACAGTTAAAATCACAACAAAGATCTAACAATAAATTTGAAACCTCTCCACCCACACCTTCACCAAAAAATCAGCCACTCCATTAGCTGAGCATTTAATGTCTGAAAATGACCCTCAGTCTGCCCAGCAGATTTCTTAATATCCCTATTTATCTTCTAGGGAGGAGATACTTTACTACTGGCCCAGCCAATGGCATTCTTCGAATCTCCTTCAACTATCAGCTTTTTTCTTTTGACAAGGTGACAATGCAAATTTCATTAACAAATATTACATATAGGGAGAAGGTGACCGAGAAGGCCACAACAAAAGACAAATAGTGTAAGAAAAAAAAAATATCAATAGGACAGTAAATTATGAAATCACAGAGGGCCAAACTAAGAAAAGGTCATGCCTTGAAACACCATGTTTTGCCAGAAACTCTGCTGCTCCATGGGGTTAGGAAAGCCTTCAACTATCAGCTTTCCCTACCTCATTTCCCTCCAAACCTCATTTTCCTTTCTTAGAGCCAACAACACAGTCCTCACTAGAACCCCTAATGCCGAATGGACCCAAGAAAAAAATTCTTAATATTCCACTTAGGTCTTGCATAACCCCCAGACCTGGTTTGCCCATAGTGCTTTTTTTATAGCCAACAATACAGCCACACTAGAACACCTAATGCCCAATGGACCCAAGAAAAAAAATCTTAATATTTCACTCGGATCTTGCATAACGCCTCCACAACCCGCTAGACCCGATTCGCCCACACGTGCCCCATCCACATTAAATTTAACCCAGCCCACACTAGGGAGCTGCACCTCTCCTTTACGCTCTTTTCCTAACACTCCCTTTTATACACCCTAACACAGCCTCATTAGAAAACCTAATGCCCAACGGACCCAAGAAAAAAATAATCTTTTTTTAGCAATAACAAAGAGAGAAATATATTAAAAGAAAAAGAACGTTACATATGCATGGTTAGGGTCTAAGAGTCTTGGACCCAAGAATGAAGAAGGGAGAAAAATACAAATACAAGTCAACCCAACAAAAAGACCAAAAAAGTATAACATCTCCCCTTAAAACCAGAATCCCTTGCCCAAACAGTCACAAATAGAAGACACCCTATTGCGTCATGTCCACGCCATCTTCGCAAAGAAGTCCGTCAGCCCATTGGTTGACCTCCTGACCAACTGGAAAGAGACCTCGACCCGAACACATTGCCCTTATCTCCCTAACAACTATGATCAGTTTTCAAGGTGGCTGCTTTTACCCCCTGGCCCATTTAATCATGTTCGCCGAAACCCCCTCGATAATCAATTTCCCCCATCTCATGAGGGGCCAAAGGTTGAAGCTCTCCTAATAGCTAGTAGTTCAGCCTCGTTTGAATCTCTTTTCCTTGTAAACTCCATAGAGACCACAGATTAGGTCCCACTCGTGTCCCTGAGGACTCCCCTATACCTACCAGTCCCAAGAAAGAAAATCTTAATATTCCACCCATGATCTTGCATAACACCTCCACAACTTGCTGGAGTAGGCTTGCCCCTAGGTGCCCCATCCATATTAAATTTAACCAACCCACACTAGGGGGCTTCACCTCTCCTTTACCATCTTTGTCCTAACACTCCCTTTTATACACCCCTCCCAACACCAAAATCATTAACCAAGAGAACTTCAAAACCTTTACAAACTCTGAACCACTCAGTTAATCTCATTCCAGCTGACTTAGAAACTCCTCCTAAGACCTCTTCTCCCTTCAAAAACCCTAGAATTCATTCCTTCCATAAGGACCACAACACCACCAACAAAATCATGAGCCATGCAACTTTCCCATTCCCTCTGAAAGGTCCCTCTCCCATTCAGAAATGATACCACCCAATAACACATTCAAAACCCACCAGATTCAAAAAACAAATCCAAATTCACATGTAAACTCACAACTTCCAAAAAGATGATCAACATTTTCTTCCAACCTTCAACAAAAAACACTTGACAAATCAACATCCTCCCCAAGCACACCTCTCCTCCATAATCAGCACTTAGCACCTATCCCCAAACTAAATCTCTAGTCACTTGATCTTAATGGTCGAAATTTCAGATCAAGTCGCTAGAAATTGAGTTTGGTACAAAATTTTGGCCTAGCTCATAAAATCTACTTTCAATCCGTACAATTAGATTTTTTATGTTATTTAAAAAAAACTTAAAAAAAAAAAAAGAGGAAATGGACTGTGATCTATCACACATGATCTGTGCAATCTATGCGACCAGTCACACTTGATCTGGACTCTCTCTCTCTCTCTCTCTCTCTCTCTCTCTCTCTCTTTCCATAGATACATGCATGCATGCATACATACATACATATATATACTTTCCATGACTCAAAAGGCCCAACCAGGCCAAGGATTAGAAAACACTAAATGATGAAAATGGTTGTATAAGATTTTGGAGCAACTAAAAACTCCAACCTAAAAAGCGAATAGTTGTGGAGCAAAACCCAAAGAGCCAACTCCAAACTAATGTGAAAAACTTAAAAGATAATTAGCTCCCTCTTGATTTTCCATTGCTTGGTGAATAGTCCGTTTTGCAATAATTTGTTGTCTTTGGTGGCAACAAAATAATCAGGTTTTCAGGAACAAAATGGTTTCTACCAATCTGTTGCACAGAATCAAAGCAAAATGCACAGCTTCAACACCCCCTTGCAAGAGTTCAAAGATGACTTTACATCAAACCTTTTCCATGCTTAGAATTGTATTGACGTTGACTAGTCTTCATCAACTTTTTTCCATTTGTATCTCCGTAGGATGTAGTGTATTGGGTTTTTTGGTGTTTTTTCCTAGTTTTTCACCTTGTATCACTTGTTTTGAGCACTTGTGCCACACTTCATTCCAAAAGGTTACCTTTAAAAAAATCAAAGATGATGATCTAATGATAAGAATGTATTCAACTGCTAAAACAATTTTGGGATATTTTGCCACTTAGTATATTAGATTTTGTCTACATTATAACTCATTTATCTTGTGATACATCAAAGTGAATAATCACTATTAGAACATTTTTTTAAAAATGTCAATTTAGTGCATTGGAGATCATGTCACAATGGGAATGAAAAATTCTAAGAAAGATCAAAACTAGCATACATCAATTGGCAGTATACCGCACCTGTTTACAGCTTCTATAGACATTGCTAACTGATCCCGAAGGTGACGAAAACAATGCAGACCTGTAAGCTCATCACCGTCCTGAAAACAAAAGCAAGGTAACACGGTGTTGGCAGACTGTAACAAGTAAAAAAAAGGGATAATCATAAGGTAAGAAAAGAATAACAAAAAGATACTAGGGCACAGTTTTTGAATAGTATGGTGTATGTTGTCAATCACAGCATCAATACTTGTAATAATTGGAAATGTTTCAAGTATTCATTGGATTAGTAAATGTGCAGAGAAGAAAACCTCAAATGATACACTCTCTCAAAATACACAAATTTTGTTAGGAGCACAAGTCCAAAACAAAGTTCCAACTAAGACCAGAATGCATCATTTACTAGTGCCCCTCTATTTATCTCACTACTATAAGAATGACTAGATGTTCTCAGCTTCACCATAAGTCATGGTGAAATTTACCAAGTGTTTTCATGGACTGACTTTCCATCATGGGAAATCATTGGATCTCAACATTCCTCAATGATAGTTGATGGGCCCAATGTATCTGTAAATGAGGACTATTCGCTGTTGGAGATTTGAAGGACTGGAATAGAGAAATGCATGTCAAATGTAGTTATAACAGTGTTCAATTATCAGAAAAGAATTTCCAAAATACTAGCTATTTCCTGTCTGAAACTGATGTAGGACACAGATGTACTAGTCAGCGTGGACCCCGCTCATCTTTCAATTTTTTTATTATTTTATTTAGCAAGCATATTTGAATTTCTAAATTTAATTTTATTTGTTTAGTAGTTTTCTAATGTCATTAGCTTTCATAATTAGTTTAGGATTAGGTTTCTATATTTAGTTATTATTTTTTTTATATATATGCCCATGTAATCTACCACCAATATGATTCTGTCAAAAAAATCCTACTATTCTGCTTTTCCCAGATCCAAACTTTAATGCCATTAGATTACTGAACCATTTTTACAGCAGGCTCTTGCAATTAGTTTTTACGGAGGAAAGGGATGAATACAGCTACGTGTACAGGCACCGGTAATGGGCATGGATACAGCTCCCATATGTCAGACTCATGTAAGGTACAGGTGGAGTTTCCCAAAAACGGTTATAAGGTACCATACATGAAACAGCCATATCTGTTTTTCCTTTTTTTGCCACGACCTAGGAAGTTCTTGACAAAGACGACAATGTCTACATTCAAGTTTCACTTTTAGCAACAACTACAAAGGCTACTAAAAGAAATAAACAAAGAAGCCATTGCTTTCCCAAAGTCACCCAGTAACAGCTGAACTGGTAACCATTAAACAGAAGTCTTGAAAAAAAATTGCTAACAATTACCATTGAAGAAATGGGAACATAAACAGCAGTCAAAAAAGTTATTCACCAAAATGAATTTGAAAATTCATTTCAAAAAGTTAAAACTGGAAATGCAAGTATACCAGCAAATGCTGCAAGCCATCAATGACATCTAGAGCTCCTGCACAATCTGCTCCTGCAACAAGCTGTATGGAGGATAACTAAATCAATTCATGCCCAAAACATAGAAGGTGCTGACCATAAAACTATTTATCCCACAAGATAGAAATCAAGCTAGAATAAAATTTTCAGCCTAAAAACAAGGACAGTTAATATCAGAAATTTGGAACTGTCAAAGGGAAGCAAACCATTAAGCCAGGAATTTACACTAATTAGCATTCTTTAAGACAATCTACCTTCAAAGAGTAAAATACTAAACCCTAAAACCTAAAACCATAAAACCCTAAACCTCGTCGATAAACAAGGGGAAATCCAACCAGGTCTCGGGATGCATTGAGATGTTGCGTGCAAAGGCCAGCACCTCATCTGTGACGCTGGCAGCGCCAGAAAACCACCACCGTATTCCTCCTCCGATCCCTCTTCAGATCCAAAAGGAATGAAGCTGGATGCGATTTTGGAGAATCCCGGCCTTGTTGCTGGATAAACGGGAAATTCCATTCCTGAATCGGCCGGCAGCAAAATCGCTTCGGATGCCAGCGAGTCTAGGCGAGTCTACAGGACCGGGATGTGGATCTCGAGAATCGAATAGACAAGATGAACCGGTAGAGGAATGAAGGACAGAGACTGAGACTGATATTGACATTAAGAAGGAAGTGGAGGAGGAGGAGGAGTGAGGAAGGAAGGAAGCGACGCCTCAGAACGCGGGGGCAATCGGCAGAGGCAGACGAGGAATTAGCCGTTGATGATTTTACCAAGTATCAATGGACACCTCATTTTCTTTTAAAATACACCTCATTTAAAAAAAAATTATATCAAAACTACCATTTTATCCCTCAATCTTTTAGAAAGTCAACTCCTCCACTCAGGAGCAAAATGATAATTTTATATATAAAATTTTAAAATAAAGTATCTAAACGACTTACTCTAAAAAAATAATCAAAATTCATTATTACAATCAGTATTTTATTAAAAAATAATATTTTTATTTAAAATTAATTTTTATTTTTTATCAGTTATTTTATTCAATCATGTTTTTAACTAGAATATAAATACCTATAAAAATTCATATAATTTAATTTAATTTAATTTTTTTATTCTTACATATAATTTTGTATTTGAATTCAAAATTCTATTGAAATTTAACTCAGATTCAACCCTTAGATCCTCACACAAAAGACATGATGTCTACTTCTTAGCATTGATGAAGGGCAACTAAACGTGAAACCAATTCATTTTGTATTTCACATTCAAATTCAAAGTTTATCATTAATATTTTTAATATATTTATTATATTTTCCAAAAAATCAGAAAATGCATTTAAAATAATAAACATTTGATACATTTTTGTTTAAAATATCATATTTCTAGAAAATCAATAAATGCATTAAAATAATAACAACAAACATTGAAGTTGCTTTGTCAATTTTTTTTCTTTTCTCTACCAATTATGAGAATAAGAGTGACAAAAACTGCATGTCAAGAAAAATAATAAATGAGTTGAATTTGAATGTAATTATCTATATAACTTTGAATTTGGTTTCTATATAAATGTATCCAATTAAATTCATATTTAAATATTACATCTAAAATTATATAAGAATTCTAACTTTATTTAAATTCAAAGTGAATCCAATCCATTACATCTCAATAAAAAAGAAGACTATAACATTATCTTAAGCATTAATGAAGGCGAACAAAGTTTGATACCAATGGATGAGTCACAATTTGTATTGGGCATCCAAAACTCCTTTTAGTGCATTTGTTGCATTTTCTAACATGCACAAGGTCGAATTAATTATCTATGTATTAGAAAATAGTACAAATATATATATATATATTAGGACTCAAATAAATAATTAGTTTAAAACATAATTTAGAAGTTATGAAAAAACTCGGGTCTCCGTTTACACATCCGGTTTTTCTGCCTCTACACACCCGTTTCAGGGTACGGATAGCTAATTACCATTTTGCATTCGCGTTTCCATTCGTTCGAACGAATTTCCAGTTCATTTCGGCATTCGTTCGAACGAATAGACACATACCTCATCCAATTTTGATTCGTTCGAACGAATCCCCTTTATAAAATTAATTTGTTTGAATGAATCGGGTGAACAGAAAAGCATGTTACTGTTCACCCGTTCATTCGAATGAATTGATTTCGATTCATTCGAAGTCATTCATTAGAATAAATCGATTTTTTTTTAATTTTAAAATTATTTTTTAAGCACTGTGTATTTTCAAAATTTCTCAAATTAAATATTCGGACTAATTACGATAATCTGATAAAAATACTTTAAGACTTTAAGGTATTTTAATATTCCTAAATATTTAAAACACAGTATTTTACAAATAAGGGTATCCCTAGGGTCTGCCGAAAACACATTTAGGAGTGTCAAAAGACCTTAAAGTCTTAAAGTATTTTTATAAGTTTATCGTAATTAGTCCGGATATTCAATTTGAGAATTTTGGAATACATATCGCTAAAAAATAACGTACATAGTGTATTAAATAATAAAATCTCCTTTAACACTTTAAACTTATTTTTTAAGCACTGTGTATTTCCAAAATTTCTCAAATTGAATATCCGGACTAATTAGGATAACTTGATAAAAATATTTTAAGACTTTAAAGTCTTTTGACACTCCTAAATATTTAAAACATAGTATTTTACAAATAAGAGTATCCATAGGGTGTGCCAAAAACACATTTAGCGGTGTCAAAAGACCTTAAAGTATTAAAGTACTTTTATCAAGTTATCGTAATTAGTCCGGATATTCAATTTGAGAAATTTTGGAAATACACAGTGCTTAAAAAATAACTTTAAAGTTTTAAATGAGATTCTATTATTTAATACACTATGCTCGTTATTTTTTAAGCACTGTGTATTTCTAAAATTTCTCAAATTGAATATTCGGATTAATTACGATAACTGATAAAAATACTTTAACACTTAAAGGTCTTTTGACACTCCTAAATGTGTTTTCGGTACATCCTAGGCATACCCTTATTTGTAAAATACTGTGTTTTAAATATTTAGGTGTGTCAAAAGACCTTAAAGTCTTAAAGTATTTTTATCAGGTTATCTTAATTAATCCGAATATTCAATTTGAGAAATTTTGAAAAGACACAGTGCTTAAAAAATAACTTTAAAGTTTTAAAGGAGATTTTATTATTTAATTAACTATGCACGTTATTTTTTAAGCACTGTGTATTTCTAAAATTTCTCAAATTGAATATCCAGACTAATTATAATAACTTGATAAAAATACTTTAAAACTTTAAGGTCTTTTGACATTCTAAATGTTTTCGGTACACCATACGGATACCCTTATTTGTAAAATACTTTATTTTAAATATTTAGGAGTGTCAAAAGACCTTGAAGTTTTAAAGTATTTTTATGAGATTATTTTAATTAGTCGGATATTCAATTTGAGAAATTTTGAAAATACACAGTGCTTAAAAAATAACTTTAAAGTTTTAAAGGAGATTTTATTATTTAATACCTATGCACGTTATTTTTTAAGCACTGTGTATTTCCAAAATTTCTCAAATTGAATATCCGGACTAATTACGATAACTTGATAAAAATACTTTAAAACTTTAAGGTCTTTTGACACTCCTAAATGTATTTTCGGCACACCCTAGAGATACCCTTATTTGTAAATACTGTGTGTTAAATATTTAGGATTGTCAAAAGACCTTAAAGTCTAAGAGTATTTTTATCAGATTATCGTAATTAGTCCGGATTTAATTTGAGAAATTTTGGAAATACATAGTGCTTAAAAATAACTTTAAAATTTAAAAAAAATCTATTCATTCTATTGATCAGTAAATGAATGATTCATTCGAATGATAATCAATTCATTCGAATGAACGGGTGAACAGTAATGCTCGTTACTAGTCACCCGATTCATTCAAACGAATTAATTTTATAAAGGGGATTTGTTCGAACGAATCAAAATTGGATGGAGTATGTCCATTCGTTCAAACGAATGCCGAAATGAAATGGGAATTCGTTCGAACCAATGAAAATGTGGAGCAAAATAGTAATTAGCCACCCACCCGGGTATGTGGAGGCAGAAAAACCGAGTGTGTAAAGGGGACAAAAAACTCAATCAAGTCAGTTCAAATTAACTCGACTTGAATGAATGAATTTATTAATTCTTTTAATCAATTCAGAAATTCACTTGATTTACTTGATTTGAAAAGATTTTGAGTTTTGAATTACATATGCATAATACACCAAATGCATTAAAAATAATGATACAAATCATATATTCGAATAGAGCAAATGTATATTATATAATTACAATATTAGTTACGACTTAGGTAATTAATTAGTTAAAAATGAATTTCATGTACAATTTAATTAGAAGATACAACAAATATATTAAAATAATAATAATAATAAAACATTGAATTTGAACGTGGATCCGTGGAATACTACTGCATTGTGTATTGGTGCATTGCTTTCAAGGTTAGTTGGCATTCATTGGTGCTTAGGACAACATCCTCATGTAATACTAAATAAATAGGATTAGTACAAATTCTAAAACTAAATATATGTTTCATTATCGTATAGAAGTTTGAAGAATAACATATTTGTGATAACTCAACTCGACTTCTATTACGATATTGTTCGTTTTGATCCCATCTAGATCACATAGTTTTGCTTTGGACTCGGCCCACCTAACCAGGCCCAATAGATCTCATGATTGGGAGAGACTGCCCGAGCAATTTTTTTCGATGATTGTTTATGTTAAAATAAATCAAATTAGTGTGTGTTTGGTCATGAATTACATGCACCACAATGCTAATTTAATTGTAATTCAATACTTTCCTTTCTTCATCAACAATATCATCACATTTGTGTCATTGCAGTTTCCTTGATATACGGACTGCAAGTATTTCTTTTCCTCCATTCGATGATCAAGATCTCCTGTTAACATTTCTGTGAATTAGACAAATGGAAATTTCAATAATTAATTACATTTTCAGTGAGATGATTTTATTGAGAGGTTCAAAGATAATGATGGTTCATTGAAACACTAATCGATAAAAGGAAAAACAAGTTCGAGAAGAAAAAAAATAGCCAGAATCAAAATATTCATTAAAGTTTTTTGAATTTTATATCGAAATTTTAGATTTTTAGTGATGAGGATTTCTATTAAAGGCTAAGTAATGGCAAAATAATGACCAAGATTGAACCAAAAGTTTTTCACTCTCCATAAATTCGAATTTTGCAATTTTTGAATCTTTGCTCATGAATCATGATACTTAGAAAATTTAAGATTGGGTGGGTCCCTCCACTCCTTATTATCTCTCAATTCCTTGCCCACATGATAAGTCAGCTGATGAACTGTTTGGGCTTCTCTCTTCAAACATCGGTTGGGCTTGGGTCCCATTACTGTAGAGTTCCAACTTCCTACGTGTTTTTAAATGGGTCCAAATCTTGAACTTCTGAAGTTGGGCTTTAATGGATTGCGTTGTGGGTCTTCCGTCTGTCAATCCGATGGTAAGTTTGGAAGGTCAACTCGTTAGCCTCGTCCAATTGGATCGGACTGTCTTCACCTGAGCTTGAGTCGACGATGCCTGTATCACATCCTGATATTTTGCCCAGTGTCAACCATGTTATCATCACCAACCTTGTTTTGCGGATCCACCAACTGGACTAAGACTACTTCGATCAGTCGATCACATCTTTTTTTTAAAGGAGAGGAAACAACAATTTCAATCTACACTTCTCCCATGTCGTCTTCTTTATTCAGTTCTTGTTTGAGTGCCATGGCATCACTTTCACTAATGAGATCTGTGCTATTGGGTTGACGATCATCGGCTAATATATTATCCTCTTGGGTTAAGCGCACGGTGAGTATAGGATTATATTAAATGTGTTTTAAAGGATTATATTTCAGCTCATCATGACACAAATTGTAGAATATGAAAAAAAAAATGAGGTTCACAAGAATATAATATCTAATCATCATGTTTTGTTTAAATAAAGGAGAATAGCTATACTTCATTCTTCTAGTGAGAGATGAGAGAACAATTATTGAATTAGAACTTAAATTTATGTAATTACTCTTTAATAGTTAACCTATAAATAGATAGATTAAAAAAAAATCTCATTCAGTTTGACATGGTAGATTCAGGTTGATTTGGACGAGGAGAAAATTTAGGAGATTTGTCTGTATTTTTATTTGGTAATTATAGATGAAAAGGTAAAAGGAGGAAGAAGAAGAAAAGAGATGGAATGAGAGAGCTATGAGAAGCTATGATTCTCTTACTTTAAAGAAAATAGATATTAATTTAGAAAGATAAATGGAGAAAAAGTTAAACCCACTTTTTCCTTATTTTATAATTGCTAAATATGAAAAAAAAAAATCTTGCATTCTTCTACAATACTGTGACATGATACACTCCACTATTTATCTGATAAAATCTAAAATTCTAAAATTTAGTGAAAATGTAGAAATTATAAAAAAAGAAGTTGAAAGGCTGTGACGGGGAAAAATCCAAATACCTCCTCCTTTGTCAGTATTATTCACTGTTCTACGTCTGCAAGAACAGAAGAGAGGAAAATATATGAAATATATAGCTAAAATTATTCTATAGACGTCATTTGTCTTTATTCCTTTATCTCACCCTAACATTAAGAAACAATAGTCTATAAATAAAATAGGAACAGTAACACCAAAAAATTATACATTGATAATTTTTTTTATTAGTTCCAAAGTGAAAAAAGAATAATAATATAATAATAATAATAATAATATATTTTTCTATTACTACCTGCAAGTGGCTCTTCACATGAGCTAGTGTAAGGTCCTTCACATTCATTAACTCTAGAACTTTAGGTGTAGCTCCTGTCATGTTAATTTCAAAGAAAATAGATCATTGGAACACCGATAGACTATACAATGTATGAAACATGGGTAGAAAAGGCTATTAATAGAGATATCTAAAATATCAATTAAAGAGATCAAATTTATCATTAAAAGGTGAAACACACTAATATCTTATCTGATCAAAATTCTCAGTATTTCAAAACATTAGGTTATAGAAGAAGAAAGTGATTCCATCTTTGACACTATTTTCATCGCTTGCCATCGGGTTGATCTGAAGAGAGATCAGGCAAAACTGACCTAGTTCTCATTCTGTATAATGGCCCCCAAATGAATGCAAGAACAAGGTGAAAATGAGGTCTAGCTGGTTGTCTATATGTGAAAAACTTTCATAAATGATGTCGTTCAAACAACCAATATCAGAAAAAACATATCCAAGATTCATAAATGAAAAACCTCTTGACAGTCATGGATGATTCCTGCAACATCAAGTAAAAGCCAGCTTCTATCTATCTTCATTCATGAAAAAATTTTCTCAGATTGAGTAGAGGAATTGACTGAATGAGCAAAGAACATGTGTAATTCATGGAAACTAGCCTTTCTTGAAGCTGAAAATCGAAAAAATAAAACAAGGAAAATAATAATGTTCTGTATGTTTCACATCTCTTCTTTGGCAAAAAGGAACCTCTAGATTTTAAAAAACAAAAATGAACATCTATAAACAAAAAATTAGAAAATTTAATCTACCAATAAAAAACCATAGTTGTTGAATGTGTGTACTTAAAAAATAAGAGAAGAAGAAACGAAGGACCAAAGACCAAGAGAATATGAGTTGAAGAAGGAAATAATGGAGGGAGGAGGAAGAAAAAAGAAGAAGAGGGTGATTTATATGGGTAGTTTTATGATATGCATGTATATTATATACTTGTAAAAGCCTAGCAATTGGAATATAATTTTTAGTTAGGGTTTAATTTTAGTAACTTGTTTTTAAAGAATTTAAGATATTATTTACATGGGTGTAATTCAACTGGTGACCTCCTAAAGTTGCGGGTTCGAACCCTTTCCTAATTTTGGTATGCTATAGAGGTAGTGGGTTCATCCCTAAAGTTTTTGGTTGGTATCTCACAATTATCTACATGTAAATTAAAAATAAAAAATAAAAATTGAAGGTATCAGTGTAAAGGGAACATTTCTTTTTCCTTTTTGAAATTGATGAAATCGTGAGAAAGATAGAATAGAGTGGTACACATATTAATGGGTAATGTGGCAGAGAACAATGGGATAGAGAATCATAGGTTTTAAAAATCGACTTCGTTACCAGAGTTATTGAATGAGTTATCATTGATTCTTTTTATTTTTCATTTTCACTCGATTTCATCATACGATTTAGACTTAATTTTGATATGTCTAATTTAAAAAACTTTAAAAATTCATGCCAAGTTTTACTTCTTTTTTTTCAAAAAAATCTTTTCATTTTTTTTTTTCTGTAGAATAAGAGTTTTTCCTTTTTTTTTTTTTGAAAATCCAAGTTTTTCAGATAAAGATATTAGAACTTCTATGGAGGAGGAGCCTTTCTGCATTGAGAATTAGTTTATTTTTAATAAAAATAAAAATAAAAGTTTTGAGCCAGCAATAAATACAGTGAGTTTCTACGATATAAAACAAATTAAATTTTACGATATTAATGGAATGAAATCCACCAAAAAGAAATGTATTTTTTCTAAAGAGTAAAAGTTTTTAGAGGAATCATCTAAACACATTTATGAGTTCATTCAGAGTTACTTCAGAGGACCACTCTCGAAGCGTAATCTTGTATGTGTGGATAGAGAAGTTTGTGCATGCATGGAGGATTGGTTAGGTACTACCTTAGGTGCTCTATGAAGTTTGAACAAGAGAAAAATTAAAAAAAATAAGAACTATACTAATTAAAGAAGCAAATTGTTCTAAAAATTAAATTACTTTAAAAATCAATTTAAATTCTACTAAATTAAATCCTATTAATTTTATTTGATTTAAAAAATATTTGAATCGAAAGTGCAGTGATTGCTGGTTTTTTCAACTTACTTTTATCAGTGCATTAGAAGAATTATCAAAGACTCTTCACACATAAGATGGGCCAACAAAAGTGCAAATTGTTTGAATGAAACTTATCAATGAAGCATGACGCAAAATGACCCATATAGGTTTGACTAGGTACCCTATGGTGTTGCAACAGGTTCCTACTACTGTGACAAGCAATGGTTTGCCCATTTCAGCTGCTGATTTTTGAAGATTAGCCAAACTACTATCAACTTCTAAATAGACATATTATAATGCTAAATAAAGTTATTTGAGATATAGAATTCACTTTTTAAAATTTAAATATAAAAATATTTATTTTTAATTTTTGTTAAAACTATTAGATCTACTGTTAAATAAATCAAATGCTTTGAGTTTAAAAAGACTTACACAGCTTTGTATTGAGTTGATCACTTCTAAACCTAAAAACACATTTTGTTTAGGTGGAGGGTGCTCTCTTATAAATCCTTGAAATTGCTGACTCTTGACAATGTGGAACAAATTCCCACACGCCCAACTCTCTCTCTCTGCACTCTCTAGTAGCTGTTGGGTTTGGACGCCTGGGCTTGGCCGTCTGGGTCTGAGCGTCACAATCTATCCCACTTAGACCCTGTTGAAATATATTTAGATTATCCTAATTATAATGTAATTAGGATTCAGTTTGGGTTTATCTCTAATTAAGAGGTGTATTTGATTTATAATTAGTTAAGTGTTTGAGTCTGATTATGATAGCCCTAGGGCCGGATAGAGGCTATATATACATGTAATAGTTTAGATATTCAATACAATCTTCTCTTTTCTAACATGGTATCAGAGCCGAAATTCGTTCCTATTGAGTGAGGCTCAATAGTCACACCTCTTCTTCTCTCCCTCTGCCAGAGGAGATACATTGGCAGAGGGAGGAAGGGCATTAGATCAATCGTCCATTGTCTATGCACCAGTCACGTCCTACCGGAATTTCATCCTCTTCTCCCCGTTCGAAGGAGAAAAGCAGTTTCTGTTCTACAGCGTTGCCTACTGATCATCCTTGCCCCCCGCTGACCCTCTCACTCAGCACCCTCGATCTGACGCTCAAAATCTGGACTTTTTCAGAGAGGGAATCCGATCACCACTTGTCTCAGCACACTATTCCTGTTCTGTCGCAGTCGGATTTGTGTTCCTATCTCAGATCTCGTACTAGATCTGTTCACAAAGAAGCAGATCTGATGTCTGTCTTCTTCTGCCGCAGATCTAAGGCTCTCAGTGACCAGAAGCTGGCCAGAAAACACCATCGCCAGCCAGTCTTGCCTGAGCCTGTCTCAACAGAACCAAATTTGGGATTTCTGTCCGCTGCTCTTGGCCTTGCTCGGCTCCGTTCTGGGCCGAAGACGAAGATCACCCAGCAGTGTTCTGTCTTCACCAGATCCCGATCCAGCGACTACCCGACTTTGTACGCATCACCGGACCTGCAACCGCCAGTTTGTATCTCTTCTGCACCGATCCTACAGAGTTCCCTTCAGATCTGCTCTGTTCTCAGATCTGGACTGCTTCCGATCTCTCTGCAGCCGCTGCCGCCGTGCCTCTTGTTCGCCGGCGAACCGATTGCGGCAGATATGTTCAATCCAAACTTTCGCCGCCGCTCAGGCAAGACCAACTCCAGACCGAAGTCACCAGATCTGATTGCAGATCTGGTTTGCCGCCACTAGGCAAACCCAGGCAGTCCATTCGTTCCAGTAGTTTAACAACTGGGCTGTTTTGCAGACCCTCTACCCTCGTTTCCGCTGCGTTCTCAGAACTGTTTGCAGACGCCTTACAGATCTGATTGCAATCTCTGTTGCAGACGAACCCAGTTCCTCCTCTATCACTATGTTCTCATCTCAGATCTATAGTTTCTCCCTGAGCACTGTCTAACCGCCGACCAGACCTACCGTCCGTGCTGCCCAGCAGGCTTTCCCTGCTCGCCCGTAGACGCTAGCTCTTCCGCCTCTGCCAACGCCGTTGCTAAAACCAGCCGGCATCGCCGTACTGCAGTAGTTCGCCATTATTGGGCGATTTCTGCCCTTCTCTCTCAGTGAATAGGAAAGGGAAAATCTTCAGATCTTGGTAAAGGGAAGAAGGAATTTGTGTTCCAGATCTGCATCCTCTCAGATCTAATTCATGCTACAAGCAACGACTCTTTCATCTGGTCATCACCGACGAGATCTCCACCTCGCGCTCTTTCAGATTGTCGGCAAATACGACGATTTGCCGCAGCCATTCGTTGCAAAGCTGCCTCCATCACCAGATCTATCTTGTTTCATCCACCTCCTCTACAACAGCCTCCAACTACGTCTTCCACATCCTAGCCGTGTGCATAGTCTTCACCGACTTCCGAGATCTGCAACAACTTTCATTGGTGCCCCGATCCATCGTTTGAGATCTCAGATCTCTCTGCCAGGATTCCGCCGCTGGCATTGCTGCTTTAATCGTTCTCTACCAGCAATGGTGGTCTGGGTTTGGACGTTTTTGGTGTTTTTGGTGATTCTGGTTCAAAGTACTCTGATGGCTTCAGGAATTCCAGTTCAAGCCGTTTGGGCTCTATTTGCTTGACTCAGTTTTCTGATCTGTTTATGGTCAAGATTCACTACTTCGGTTTCGTCCACCAATCATGATTCGTTCCTTTGATGTTTCTTCTCGCCACAATCTGCGAGTTATGTGCCAAGAAGAAAGGGGGAGAGTTGAAAAAAGGGACACACATTATCCTTTCCTCCTACTCAGCTTTCGAGAGCAGTCTTGTTTTGTCGTTTCTCGAAAGTGAGACGACATATTTTGGACAGATGTCCATTTATTGTGGAATTCATCCACTCATTTTATTTGGAGGACTGATTCGTCCCCAAATCATTTGCTGGCCTTTCATGATTACAGCCCCATTTACTGGCCTTTCATGGTTACAGCCTCATTTGCTGGCCTTTTATGGCTACAGCCCTATTTGCTAGCCTTTAATGGTTACAGCCTCATTTGTTAGCCTTTTATTTATTCAGCCCTCATTTGCTGGCCTTTCATGGCTTCAACCCTCATTTGCTGGCCTTTCATGGTTTCAGCCCTCATTTGCTGGCCTTTCATGGCTTCAGCCCACATTTGCTGGCCTTTATGGCTACAACTATTGTTCACTGGCCTTTCCGATCTGATTGATCGATGTAATGGCTTCAACCCCTTATTTTTCAGGCCATTCGTCGCCTGCATTTATCGCATATTGCGATCACTATTTTTGCCGGACAACTGTCTTACAGCCACTACCGTCGTCCGTGCTAAGTTCTTTGTTTCAGGCCGCCATCTGTGTTTGCCGCCCGTCATTTTGCAGCCAGTCAATGCTGCCACATAAACACATATTTGCAGCCAGTCAACGATGCCTCTTCAAAAATTTTGCAGCCAATCAGTGTGCTACTTTAACAAAGCTTCGTGGCTAGTCAGTTGCCACTTTTGCAGTTCACCTGTCGATTCTTCATGTTCCAAGCTTCACATTCATCCACGCTTCAGCTTGCAGGGGAGTGTTGAAATATATTTCGATTATCCTAATTATAATGTAATTAGGATTCTAGTTTGGGTTTACCTCTAATTAAGAGGTGTATTGATTTATAATTAGTTAAGTGTTTGAGTCTGATTATGATAGCCCTAGGGTCGGATAGAGGCTATATATACATGTAATAGTTTAGATATTCAATACAATCTTCTCTTTTCTAACAGACCCAAAACAAGATATGTCTCTGCATTTTTAAATTTATAAACAATTTAAGTTTTGAAGATGTAAAAAGATATGTCTCAAATGACATTATTTGTTGTCATCTTTACCATTATGACGGTGAAATAGGATGATGCTCTTAAGAAATTTCATTATTTGACAAGAAATAGAACTTGCAGTTTAGTCATGAGCAAGAACTCCTTTATCATCCTACATCTTACTATATATTGGGGTAAATTGTTTGTTTTGCATTGAATTGAACCAAATGATTCACTACTCATGCAAACTTCTATTTAATTTATTTTAAGTTTATCTCTAGACCGTACCCTTCAAATAACATACTTAACCCATCAACTACTATAGCATGAGTCAAAAATAAAACTAGTTTTCATTATTTAGGACAGTGACTATTGATACATTCAATCCCATTCACCCCTTGGAGAGGATTCAGTCATGTTCTGGCTGTACAAGGTAACTTTTTTAAATATGATGACACGTGTTCTTTTAATGGGGCTTTAAAATTTTCAATTTTTAAAATATTTTCATAAAAAAGTCAACAAAGCTGCAAAGAAATAGCAGTGGACAAGAGTCCCACTAAATGATCTGAAAAGACATGATGAAAAACTGCCACCAAGCGACATAATTTGATGAAACAAAAAGTATTTAACCTTTTGTGAACATCACCACGAAAGGCAAATAAATTGGTATAGTTATGACTTATGACCATTTTGTGAATAGTTAGTAGATGAGTTCTCCATTACTGTAATTATAATAAAATTGAATAAATTATATGTATAGAGTTTATCTTTTATTTAAGATAATTATTGAATCTTAAAATTACTAAGTCAGTTTCTTTTAGATTGAAATACATCACAAGTCTTGTAGTCTATCTTATATTATAGTATTCTAATTTAATAATAAATAATTGATCATCGTCGTCATGTAAAATATTTATTTCATTAATTTGAGTTAATAGTTGCTATTAAGATTTATTAATAATTATAATGAGATTAATTCAGATGTAGTTGGTCCAACAATCATAAAGCTTTCCTCACAAAGGGAGGTTTTGAATTTGATTCATTCTCAGAGTCCTCTGAATCACTTTCGATAGGGTTTGACTCCTCATCACTTATACCCGATATGTCTAGAAATGTGTACATATGCTTCAAAAAATTAGTCGAATAAAGTTCTCTACAGGTGAGATGCGTAGATATCTTCAGTTATAAAAGAAGATATAATGAGATTTTGAGATTTAAAACTTTTCATTAATTAAATTTATAAATTAATTCAAATTTACTGTAACTTATCTTAAGAACAACCTCATTTATACTAAATCTGCCATAAAGATGGGACATAAGTTGTATCATTTCATTATCATTAGTTTCGAATAAGTAATCTTGTCCAGGCAGTCATGGAAATTAAAAGATGTAAGATGTAAGAAGTGAAAACCGACACCCAGTGTTTCAATGAAATATTGAGTATTAATTCCCTACAAGACTTTTCTGGCTTAATTTTGCAGATCTTTAAGAAGGTTACATACCAACTTCTTTCTCTAGAAAAGACTAGAAATGCACATGCAGAAGCCTTTCTGCATGTGTATTTTAAGAACCTCAACCAAAACATAGGCTTTAGAGGGCCAAACAATACTTTCATTCCTCATCCTATGCTTTGCGTAAATAGCTTGGGATAAGGTTACTTGGTTCACATTTCACAAATGTGAGGATGAAAATATGCTCAACGCATGCACATCATACACATCTTCCTCTAAATAACCATACTTGAATCCTGTCATAAAGGGGAATGGCAGAGGATGATAGATGCGGCCATTTTCACGGGGAGGAGATTCAACATTTAGACTTTCTTGTAGGGCCCTAGCAAGTTGTTTATCTTCCTCCAATGATTATGCAATCCATTATCTGCGATGAAACAAGTAAGATATTCTTTACATCAACTTTAATGATTTAATCTGGAAGCCATATCATTAGCATATTCCACTATGTCATTGTCATATGTTACTTTTTCCCTTTTGGAATAATTAACATTATCATTAAATATCAAATAAGCACCTTCCAAATGGAGATATTAAACAACTCATGATCATAATACATATTTGAGAGATCATGTCACCAACTTTTAAGTGACTAGCTACAAATATGTTGTTCAGAATCACAACTTTCAGAGTGCTTTGCAACCACCAGTAAACTTACTTCCAAAGAAACCAATCAAATTAAGGCCCCTCTCTTTGATAAAACATATCCAATAAGTAAGCTAATAGTTTGTAGTGGGCATGGTCCTAGACTTGGCTTGCTAGTGCAAGACAATGTGGTCAAGTAGGTTGTGAATTGTCAAGAGTTAACAAGGTCAGTTTGAAACTTGCTAAGGTATGTCCAGGTACGAGTACACACATTATCACTCACCAATGACATCCACCTTCTTTTGTTCTTCTTGAGAGTGAAAGTGCAATAGCACGAGCTATATCTTCCTTTTCACAATCTGACAAGGAACCTATAACGAAATAACCAACGAAAATTAGTTGCATCAAAGAACAAAAATAAAAACATCGAAAGGTGATATATTCCACCATCTTATCAAGGCAGCAACAAGATTGAGATGGAATAACCACCAAATACTAGATCTGCATCTTTTTCTTTTAACCGATCTTGCAAGATGAGGATTTGATCTTGGAGGCGATTCAGCGATTCTTCAGAGGAGAGGATCAGTGTTATCAGAACCGGACCGAACCGCGGTTGAACCAGCGGTTCAGCGTCGACCGCGTGATCTGCGGTTCGGTCCACGTAAAAAACCGGCTGGCCGTCAAAAATTGCATAAAACCGATCAAAACCGCGGTTTTATGCGGTTTTGACACCAAAATCGTGAACCGTGAACCGTGAACCGCGATTCAGGGTTTTTGAATTTTTTTATTTTTTATTTTTTATTTTCCCATTAAAAAATGTGTTTATTTGAAATATAAAAGTTTATTACTATTTCTAGTCCATATATTTCACCGTTTTGGTATATTACTCAGAGTTTGAATGTTATTTTTAATATCTATATTAATATTATTGGTAAAATATGTCTTATTTAATATATATATATTTTTTATTATTTTAATACTTGTCCGGCTTGACTGGCTTTTACCAGCTTTGACCGCTGTCGAACCCTGTTGAACCTTGACCTCCTCGAAGGCGGTTCGGTACACGGTCCGGTTCTGATAAGGGGGGATTTTGGGGGTTCTGTTTTCCATCACTAGAGAGAGCCGAAGGGGCTGTTCTAGAAAAGAGCCATTGCTGGGGACGAATTCGGTTTTTTAATAAATATTCTCGGCACATGGGCTGTGTTTGGATGGGGTACTAATACCCAAAAATTAGTTCAGATAACAGTAAAAATTCAAAAAATTATTCCTCTTATCATTTTTTTAATACCCCATTGAAGTTTGGGGTATTAAAAATTACCCCAAGTGAGAGATGACTCCTGTAAAATTACCCTTCACCCAAACACACGTGCTGTTCTTGTTCGTGTTTTCATCACGGTAACTATCTCATCCAACTAATGTTGTCGTTTTTAAATTTTAACAAATAGCTGGTGGCCATTGATCAATTTTATTATTGATGTTGGTTGGTTGATGATGGATCTAAGATTTAAGTTTGTGCTTCTGCATAGATCATGACATACATACTCTGTCATCAATTTAAACCGATTGACTCAATTCGATAAATAAACTAACTCAACCCATTTAGAAAAAAATTAAACCCACTTTAAATCCGACCACGTAAAATTAGGAGTTATTTTTCACGAGCTATGTTGGCCCTCTCTAGATTTTTTTCTCTAAAATTGACCTAATCCGATATTTTATTTACTAACCCTTTGTATTTAATTTTACCTTTCAAAAAATCTGTATTTTTTTTAAAATTGGCTCTTTCATTCTACCCATTTTCTTTTAAAAATTGCCTGAGTTTAACAATGTATAACAATGTAAAATATCATGTGGATAAATAATAGATAAAGTTTCAATACCAACTCACTATAGACTTGTGATTTTAGTATTTTATTTTTAATCCAAACATTTGAATTTTAAAGATAAAATAAAAATGAAATAATTAAATAAAGTTGAAACTTCATATATCATTTGCCAGTATAATCCTCCTTATCCTACAACTATATACCCTAAAATTATTTAAATTTAATATAATAATGACTTTTTTATCATGAGAGCTTCCATACTACTTTTTCTTGTTCATTGTTTTAGATTAAATATTAGAGCCACTTGTTTAGTCTCATTTTTTGTGAGGGATATATAAAAATTACTTTGATCTTATCTATACTAATTTTAGGATATATTTAATTGTTTTAACTCTTAATTTAAGGTCTAAGATTAAATCAAATATTGAAGAACATTCAAAGGATGATTGGAATTGAAAGGTTGAAACCTATGATCTAAAATATTAAGAGTCATTACTCTCAAAAACATATCAAAATGTTATTTACTTTATGTATATAGAAAAGCCAACATATAGACATAGTACTGAATTAATAAAAATAGATAATGTGACTTAATGAATAAAAATCGAGTAGTACTTTTTTAAATTTTGTTTTTTATTTAAATAACTCCAGAAAAATTTAAGCATGTAGATAAAAGATTTAAAACAACCCATATACGAAGAATTGATAAGTTGGGAGGAAAATGAACATTAAACTTAGATTAAGGGAGTGAAAAAAGATATGATGATTGTTAAACAATTTACATTATAATATTTTTTATAGAATATAAAGAAAGAGTAGAAGTCAAAAACCTATTAAGACGGGAGTAATGACTATGTTGACAAGTATAAAACTTGAATCTAATTATCTTACAGTCATGATGTTACTATCGTGCATTTTAGATGGTAAATCAATTTGAAAATTTTATATTTAAATGTATCTTGAGAAAAATTAACAGACCTTACCTATAACTTTACCTCATTCAATATGAACCATATAGGTTTGGGTACATATCTTGAAATTAAACTTACCCAACTTGATCTAAAATAAATTTGAGTTGGATTGAACGGTCTTAAACCCGAGCCCCAATCTGTCTTAAATGTCTTTAAACACTATTTAAATCTGAGTCAAGTTAAGTTAAGGAGTCTGAACTCAAACAGAATTTAATCCATCTTGAATTTCTTTTCCTTTACCTAAGACTCTCTATTTAGGTTGTCCACTAATTTTTCTATTATGACACATTCTTTAGAAGGAATGTTAAAAATGAATGGACAATTATAGGTTTCACTCAATCTAATCATCATGACCTTATAAATTTCGATCTTAAAATTTTGATAATTAAATTCCATTTAACGATACGATAACTCTCATCATAATTGTCAATCCATGTTTTTTAATTTTTATAATTTTCAAATATTAAACACATCATTCAAAAAAAAAGTCGAAATAGAAAACTAATTAGATGACTCCTTTACATGTTGGTTGTTTTACTTTTGAATATACATAAGAATTATTTATAGAAAAATATGCTAATTTAACATGATAAGATGCACATTTTCTTAAAAATTACTAAACAAGGTACATAGAGAATTTATGAAATCTATTATTTATTTATTTTTTGCTCTCTTAGTATAAACAAAGCTAAAGTGTATAGATTTACTAAAAGATTAGTAAAATTAAGAAGACAACCTAATTAACTCAATAAACATATAAATAGATAATTGAGAAAGAACCCATGTCTAACAGAAGTTCTTTTCATCATTTCTTTAAGAAACTGTCTCTTAAAATCATGATTAGGATCTTTAATTAGATAAAAGAGAAAATTAGTGACGATAATCTTTGTACACTTTGAACTACAATGGAAAATCTACATGTGATGTCAATGCTGTCAATTGTGGGTTTATGATAGAATCACTTGTAATCTATGCAAACAAAGTTTGTAATAAAATAATGATCAATAAGAAAAAATTTCACCTATTCATGATCAACAATCTGCCCTAAGTTCACATGGGGTCCACTCCATTTAGATGTACACCCTTTCCTTCTTGCATTCTTATATTCTTTTGAATTGTATAGATGTTCTGTTTGAGTCTCTTTTGAGTTGACTTTTTTGTTAGATTAAAAAATTTATTCAAATTCACATGTAAAAAAATGCGGTCGATATATTACATATCGACTGCAACGGACTGAAAAAAATGAAGATCGATACATATTGGCCGCAACATAGATGTCTATCAATTTGTTACAGTTGATACATATCAGTTCACCAATACACAGTTCACCAATACAAACGTAACAGCCGTCCAAATTTGTGAACCAGTTTTTTTGTATTCTTCTAAAACTATTATTTTAACAGTTGATGACTCTCTTAAATGATGACTTTCACATTCAATAGACATACCTTTCAAACTCATCGGAAGCTTTAGTTTTTATGGCAAGTGAAAGTGAAAGTGAAAGCAAAAAGGCTAAGGGGAATCCTTAGCCCATGAGAGTAATATTGGAGCAGGGCCCCCCATGTGATGGAGGCCCAGAAGTTTCTTCTGATTACTAATTAGTACAGGAATTTTTTTTACATTTGATGGGAGATGACAAGACAGTGTTATCTACCTGATTAGATGCCAACCTTAATAATTAAAAAAAAAAATCAACAAATATGATTTAACTTTGCATAAAACAACGGTAGTCCAATGCAATTGGAGGAGCTCATTTGAATACTGAGACTATTGTTAATTACATATGGCTAAGTTTATATTTGATGTAAAAATCACAATCAGTTAATCAGAATTATACAGTTTAAAAGATTGAACCAAATAATATGTATTTATGTTAAAATTCTTTATAAAAATAGGAAAAATAGAGAGAAATTATCAATTTTCAACTGATTCATAAGAATAGGTGAAAACTTTTAGTCAAAGTCTTTGAAAGATTTTACTTTTTAATTTTAATTTATAATTTAATCGAAATACTATCTTTATCCATTCACCAGAAATAATTTCTCATAAAATAGAGCCCATGAAATCAAAACTAGAGGTTATTATTGTACAACGATGGCTATTTTTAATCTAAGCTAAATAAATTGGTTTGTCAATACTGACGGCCGCAATGTCCGTATCAGCAAAACAATATGTACGGACCACAACAAGCTGATACTCATATGTTTGTCACCCTTTTGCATCCATCCTGACCCTGGCTAGAACGCACCGATATATTGTGGACGATACATATCGATCTTCATTTTCTCAGTACATTGCGATGGATACACAAACATCAACTACAATTTTATACGTGTTTTTAACACCGATCGTACAATCTGTATATGTAATTTACTAGTTAATTAATTACTTATCATCCACAAGTGTGGGTCGGCAAAATTTGATTGGATGAGCAAAGTGGTTTCTATAGTGTGAGCATTGTTGTTGTAGACTTGTAGTGATGTTTTTGGTTTGTGCCCACTTATATGCAATATTCAATTTGATTTTGAAAAAGTTATCCTTTCATGATTTCACAATGGCAAGTGAGTGGGTCGGCATTGTTAATTCATCGTTGAGATTCAGCACACCTGAAGAGAAGTGGATTGGTGGAGAGCTGTTTCCTATTGTCAGCAAAAACCCTAACACTATAAAATTACAGGCATTTTAAGCCGTTGATCTGTTGCAGCAACTCATCAATGACTTGATCTTAGTGGTAAAAAAAGACATGAGGATTTAGTCATTCTTTTATAGGGGTGAAACTTGGGTTGGGTTTTGGCCCGACCCGACTGACCCGACCCGAAAATAGTGTGGGCTGGGTTATAGAAATTGTAAATTCGGGTTGGATTGGGTTAGGGAAAAAAAAACCCGACTGAAATTCAGGTCGGGTTGGGCTGAAGAATTTAAACTTCAACCCGATCCGACCCGACCCAAAAAAACCCGACCCGAAAAAATCCAACCCGAATTCATAACTTAAATAAAACCCTACACCCCTTCCACTTCCATTTCTCCTCTTTCGAAAACCGATATCCACCTCTCCTCTCCTCTTCCTCTTCCCCTTTTCCCCTCTTTAAAAAATCGGGCTAACTCGGGCTAACTCGGGTAGGGTCAGGTCAACTCTCGGGTTGAGAGTATTAGCAATTCGGATCGGGTTGGGTTGACATACTCGGGTTTGCAATTCGGGTCGGGTCGGGTCGGGTCGGGTTCAAAAAATTTTGACATGGGTTAGGGCTGGGTTTGTCAACCCGAGTTTCAGCCCTATTCTTTTATTAATTGAGTCGACTGCTTATCAAATTATTATAATACTAATTCAACGTTGGATAGTTCTTATTTCTCACCTTAAAAAGCGAGAGGTCATCAGTTCGAGTTCTAGAGGCATAACTGGGGGACGTTTTCCCGAGGGGTTTAGAGGGGCTCTTGCCTCGTAGTTCCCCTCGGTTATTTTTTTTTTTTTTTTTATCATAATACTTGAACCCACAATATTTGATTATTGGTTTTTATTTACCTACTGAGATCTTATGATGGGAATATAAATGCGGGTTCACATTTATTGGGTTAGGCATCATGTGAAGGAGGGTTGTAATAAGTGATTTGCATGGCAGATCAAAATCAAGTTAATTCGTCATTCAATTCAAATTAATTTTAATCAGTTTAAATCTTATGGTTAGTAATGTCCTTTTTTGTTAAGTTTTTTTGAAATACTCTTTGACTAGATCTTCTACATGATAAGGTCCACTAACCTATATATATTTAAAATATGATTCCTTATACCACGAGTAACATAATTCTGTTACTTACCATTTTCGAGAATGGGATATAGATAATGAAATAACATAAAGTTAATAATATCAATTTAATCAAATAATAAATAATAAATTTAATTTATTCATTAATAGAATAAAGTGAGGAGTGAAATTGAATAATTTATAAAAATGATCACTTACGCATATAAATAGAATGACGATGAGAAGGAAGTTTCTTCTTTCAGACTCGAATGACTTTAAAGATGGCCCCTACTTCTTACCAAATTCATCCACGGCCGGTCCTTCCTTGAGCTTTTGGCTTTATGATGTAAATGGACACCAATTATATGACAGTCTGCAGCATCCAGTTCTATATAGTATATAGAAACTTTCATCCTTCACGTATGTCAGCCCAACCGTTGCTCTCCTGTCCTTCCCTCTTCCCTCTTCCCTCTTCCCTCCTCTCAATACTCGGTTTAATTCCGGCATGCATCACCTCTTTTTTCATCTGCTTTTCGCCTTTCTACTGCTCTCTGCTGCTGCATCCAAGGCCTTCTCTAGCCCGGCAAGCTTCCACCATTTCTCTCACAACCATAGTGACAAATACCGTTCTCGGGATATTAACGGCAATTGGTAATAACGGGATATTTTTAGATTCTCGGATTTTTATCGGGAATTTAACGGGAAAATCTCGCTGAATTATAATATTTAAAAAAAAAAAAAATAGAATAAATAAAAAAATTAATGAAATAAAAATGGTATAGGGAATTTACCGGGAATTTCTCGGGAATTTACCGGGAATTTCTCGGGTTATTATCGGATTATTAACGTTTATCGCGTTTTTAACGCGATTTTATCGGGAATTTGCCGGAAATTTATCGTTTGGCGATAAAAACGCGTTTTTAACGCGGTAATGGTATTTTGCCGATAAAAACGCGGTAAATTTGAAAATACCGCCGATATTTGTCACATTGCTCACAACAACGACCAACTTTTTCGCTCTCTTCCAACGCCTCCCATTGCCGTCGGCCATGCAGGAGACCTCCGGTCGGAGAAGAGAAGGGTTCTGACAGGATCCAATCCTCTGCACAACAGGTGAACAAATAGGCATCCTCTTGGACTGTAGAAAGAAGAACCCGTCTTCAGCTTCTCTTCCTCCTTCATCCTTCAGTTTCCACTCTGTTCATCAATCATCATCACCTTCAATGCCTGAATTCCTTTGGCTCCGTTCAGTTGCATGGAGAGAGAGTTTTTCTTTTCTTTATTTCCCCTTATAGATATAAAAAGAGGGTTAATATTTTGAATAAATACTTTTCCATGCATAAATAGAGGAGAGAGAGTACTCAGAACCAGTTTTTTCATTTTACACACTACCCTGTAGGAAGAAAGAGTAGGACATCACATGTACGGTGTACCATATATCATAATGATGATATGTTAAATACTTAAATGAAGCTTTCTTTCCAGTTTTTCTTTCTTTTATTTTATTTTTCGTTTTTGGTATGACATGAATTAGTGCTGAAACTCAAGATCTTGGGTTGGGTTTTAATACACCAATCAACCCATATAAAAATTATTGAATCACCTGAATCGATCCAAATTGTTCGCCTGACTCAGTTGAGTGCTAATTGAATTGTTGGTCCAATTCAACTCGAGTGCTATTTTTTTTTAGTGGGTCATCTCGAATCAAATCGGATGGATTAGGTAAATTTTAAAAAAACTTGACCTGACATAACTTGACCCGAATTTAATTTGGATTTTATTTTCTTCAACCAACTCAATCCTAATTTTAAAAATGTAAAATTCAACCCACTTAATTTCGCAAGTCAGGCCATACGAGTCAGGTTAAAACCCAACCCAAGTTTCATCTCTATCTCATGAAGAGATTAACATTGTGGTACTGTGGTTGTACTCGAAAGAGACTTGTAACCAGCACTGCAATGTGCAATGTGCGATGTGCAATGTCGGATCAGGTCATGTTCTTTGAACAATATCAATCAAGAAATCCATGAAACACTCATTTCTCCTAACTCATAATGAAGAGAGAATTCTTATGGCTAACATTAAATTTTGATACGTAAGTGAAAGGAACATGTGGAAAAACCTATCGTCCAATATCAGTTCATAATTTTTAGTATAGAGACTAGAAAGAGTCAATATGTAAACATCTTTAAATATTGAAGTTCATTACAAGTTGAATTATCAAAACTTCAAAATTTTGATTGAAATATAATAAAATTTTATTTTGACTGAAAAATAAAAAAATGTGTTTGCCCAAACATTTTATTAAATCATAGAAATTTATTTTTCAAGTCTTTTGAGAGCATTTGTTCAATATAAAATGGAAATTTTGTTAATTTTTTATAAAATATTTGTGTCAAATCAAAACTTCCTTGAATGAACTCGATGAGAGTTGATCCACTTTTCTTCTTTTTACATGAACACTTTCATACATATAAAAGAAAGACTTATTTTAATTTTGCATGGTGACACAATTTAAACTGAGAAAAATGAGTATTTCAATCTCTACTTAGAAAAATTGAAAACATAAGGAATTTTCCAACAACAGCAGAACAGAAGACCCACAATCTTTCAACTTCAAATTTCATCTTTTGTCAACTAGAAAACTTGAAATGCATGTAGAGCAGTCAATTGTTAACAACAATTTTTTTATCTGTATAGTAAAAACACCATGCAGTTTTTTCTTTTCATTTTTCTTTAAATTTTTGACAAATTGATGATGATCATTAGCACTCATGTTGGGGTGGCAACTGTCTAGTTCGGTGGTGTTTGTATTGGGTTAAATATAGGGCTGCAAATCGGGTCGGGTTGAGAATTTCAGGTCAGCGGATTGGGTCGGACTGAGAAGATAAAAACCCGCATGAAATTCAGGTCGGGTAGGGTCGGGGGATTATATAAGTTAACCCGACCCGACCCGACACAACCCAACCCGAGCCGGCTAAAATTAGTCTAATGAGTTCAAAATGCGAGTCGGGTCGGGTTCCATATATCAACTCGGATCGGGTTGGGTTTTAAGGAACCTGACCCGCCCGACCCGAGTTGCAGCCCTAGTTAAATATATGTAATAATAGAGAGAGTATTCATAGTATTGGCTCATGTTAATTTTCAAGTCAAAATTTCAGATCCAAATTTGTATTCAATCTGGTCCTTGTGCAAGAAAGCTTGATTTTAGTCTGAAATCCCAAATCAAAGCCTAATTTGGCCCAAAAAGCCCAAACCCATATAAGCCCCCGTCAAGTTTGAAATTGTACAAAGAGTCCAAGACCTTACAAATACAAATCAATCCAGAGTAGGGTTTCAACAAGTTGGCCAACTCAGCCCAAGCTTGAACTCTAGCCCTTACTTACAAATCGGGGTTTGGGATTGGGTTAAGCTCAAAACCATCTTGGCCATCTGATTTGCAGCCCCAGTAAAAGGTTAGACAATATGGTGGTAGATAAAATAATACTATGTCTAAGTAAGACGATCATCTGTCCGCATAATTGTTTGTACATAGGGTTGCATTTTTTCTAAATATTTTTCGTTGAGTTTTAACGGGAAAATATTAGATTTTTCCCCACAAAAATTAAACCTAAAAAGTTAATTTTTCTTTTGTTAAATAAGTATAGAAAATATGATTCTATTAAACATTAAAAGTTTAAACTAATCATATCATAAAACAACGAAACTCGAAGAAAAGTTTGAATACCAGATTAACTCAAGCATTCCTACAAGGAAATTAACGGGTATTATATGATTGTGATTCTGTGCTACATAATGTGTTAAGGCTATAATGCTTTGATGGTTCTGCCGGAGGGTGAAGCTTCCTCTATAAAAAAATATATTTTGAATTTGTCATATATTGGAAATTTCAGTCAAATTTTGTTCATATTTTACAAATTTCAGTTAAATTTTTGAGGTTAGATGATTTTACCCATTTATAAATTTGGATTGAGATAGCCAATATTATTCAAATATCAATAAATTTTTTTCAATTTCCTAAGGAACAAAAAAAAGTTGATTTCGACCGGAATTTGTAACTTAGGCTATGAGTTCAATGTTTAAAACACTAAATTAAGTCGTGTCACAACATTGATGCTCAACTCACCATTCGGTTAGGTCGGACTGCATTCGGTAGGATGGACACAACAAAAGTAGAGTTTCAAATGTTGTGGGTTAGGTCGGACTGCATTCGGTTCAAGTTTATTTCGGGTCTTGTTAAATGGGTGAAGATGGTTCGACTTTGTTTCAGATTTAGTTTGGGCAGGGCTTGAGCTAGTTTACCAATTTTTTTTTTTCTGAGTAAAGAGATATCGACAATACAACCATGATATATCGCCTCAAAATATTGGCCGATATTTAGAAAATCAAATATGGGTGCTGGATCCCATTGATATATTACCCATATTTGGTCATATCGGCTAAATATTGACCATGATATTGGTCGATACTTAAAATAATAGTTGATATTTATGTATTTTTTTTAATAAAAAACTCTATTTTTTTTCTTTAAAATTCAGATAAAAAAAAAAAAGTCCGCCAATATTTTTTTTAAGAAGAAGAGCGAGAATGATTTTGGCCAAGATATATGGCCGAGATTCGATAGAGGCAATTTTTAAACCCAAGACTACAAACCCTATTTTCAACATAAAGAATGTGGGTGTATTCGAAATATTTGTAGCTTCTCTATCAAACCACGTTCTCTATTCATTTTTCTTTTATTTTTTATGGGTGCCTATTTCTACACAAGAGTTTTCTTTTAGAAAGCACGAGTTTTAGTGAACTTTCCATTTTGCCCCTCATCCATCCGCAAAAATCAGTTCACTTATTGGTGCACCGGTTGGATCACTTGGAAATCGGTATACCGATTCTTGAGAATCCAAATTGGTGCACCAACCGGATCATTTTACACATAAATCGGTTCACTTTTCCATGAATCAGTTCACTCATTGGTGCACGAACAGTGCACCGATGAGTAAATTGTTTCACTGAAAAAGTGAGCCAATTTCTGCGAATGGAGGTAAACTGAAAAATTCTAAAAGCCCGTGCCTCCTAAAAGAGAACGCCCATGTTACGTTAGGATGGCACCCTTTTTTTATAATGTCCATTGAAGATCTCTAGACATTTATTGTGTATGGATGAGTTTCGGAATATTAAATTTTAACCAAGGAACAATGATAGCCCAAACATGCTTCATAAGGAAAGCATTATTAACAGCTTGTATTGATCTGTGTTTTTGGCCAAGAAACAGTGTGAATTTTCCTTTCAGCATTTGATCCCCAAAGTTGCACATGATTTTCTCTCTCTCATCAGTACAAGACTTTGGCAGCATAAAAGAATTTTCCTAGAATATATGGTAATTGTTGATGGTAGATCTTAGGAGCTCAAGGCGGCCAGTAAATGACAGGTTTTGACCATTCCAACTGCACACCCTTCTACGGATCTTTGAAATTAATGTGGCATGTTTGGTTTAGGCAAGTTTCAAATTCATTCAACCCATAACACTCCATTCACACTTATTCCTAAAAACAAACAGGCCTGTCTCCGTATCTGGTGTTTGTGGGAGACAGAAGGATCTATACTAAATTTCAATGTAAAATCATTTAAGGTGGATTTTGGGCAGTGACAAAGATTTGTCCCCTTTCATACATAATATATATATATATATATATATATATATATATATATATAGAGAGAGAGAGAGAGAGAGATCAAACCAGTTCACGGGATGCACTTTCCACATCAATTGGATCTGTTTTTAATCATATTCAACATACAGATACCATGATACAAATAGATTTTCCAGTAAGGATGCATACAGCCAAGAGAAGGCATGCTATTTATTCTACACCCAATATGATCGTATGTAATATATATTATGTACATACAAAGAAATACACTTAAATTGTCTGTTTCCAAAAAAAAAAAGGTACATGTAAATTTGACACAAGAAGCTGAAATGAATCAGTTGGGTGTTTTTGCACCAAATCTTTTTGAAAGCTCTTTAACAATAATAGGCCTTTCCATTGCTTGTCCTTCCCCTTCAACATGCCCCTTTTTTGACATGTTTTCAGCCTGTAAATTGGATGTTTTTTCAGTATGCAAATAATTATAAACCAACTTGTTCATTACTGAATACATATTATTAGAGATTGTCATACCCAGTCTCGCAAAGGACCCACTTTGTCCCTGACTGCCTCCAATCTAGGCTGGAGCAGGTCTCTTCCTATGGTTTTGACATCTTCAGTCTGTCAATGAATATGACATTAGAAAAGATGAAAAAGGACCAAATGGGAAACCAAAAAGGAAATGGAGGCTTCAGAGATAGAGAGAGAGAGAGTGGTTGAAGTTCTTGGTAGCTTATGTAGCACTTGTAAGGGTATGATAAAATGGAGTTTCTGAGAAATAGATCTTGATACAAATGAGTTGATCTTATATTGTTGTTTGTTTGTTCCAAGAATTTTTTTTCCTTTTGATATACACCACATCATAGAAATAGAAAAATAACTCAATTTTTCTTGGCAATGTATGTAGAATTGTGAGTATTGATACAATGGAAAAAGATGTGGGTATAAATAAGTTGATCTTATTTTGTTCTTGTTATTCCCAAAAAAAGAGGTTGATTTATTCTAGTTAACATTTATATATATTTTCTGAGAGAAGCTAATAGTTATATATAATAAGAGAAGCATCCAAAATGTCCGACTCCAAAACATTTATATATGCCCATTGCATGTCCAATCTGTGACCAATAAGTTTTCTTGATTTCTATCTGGATTCTGGATACTGAATAGCATGTCCTCCGAGCAACAACGTGAAAAGAAGAAACAACATTTGTTCCATCTACATATATCAAATTATTTGGATTATATCAGTTGTTCGATATTCAATTGAGCACAAAAAATACATATCCTACGTGAAATGCATGACAATTCACCAAATGTTTTTTTTTTACTACATAGGATTTATTAACATGTTCCGTGAAACATCTTCAAATATAGAACAAATTTAGAAAATGCAAATATCCAATTTATTTTACTTACATTGCACAACTGTAGCTTGGATGCGATGAGCATGAATGCAAAAGTGGCTCCCCCAAACATAATTGTGGTGGCAACAGCAAATGATTTTCCAACTACAAGATACCGATACAAAGTTATCCCTATTACACCAGTAGGAAACAGAAAGGTATATAGCTTATGAAATTTCCACTATTATTGAATACTACATCATTTTGTTGATAAAACGACAAAGTACAGCATAAGATCTTTATTTTTTTTTGGAAAAGTAAATACACAAGATTAAGAAACCATGGCATTCTTAATCAAAGTGACCAATGCAACTGAATTGCGACTTTAGCCATGACACAGTGACCTAAGCCACACCGGCAATTCATACCTATATTTCTCCTCTTCTTACACTAACGCATATTCAAGTTTAAACAAAATTGAATGAGTGTTGTATCATGACAATTCATATTCATGCAAAAACATATAATAACATAAACAGAAGATCGTGCTAATCACAATCTCATAAGCTATAGGACTAATCCAACAGGAGCATACTCTGTGAGAGTCCTTCTGCAGCAGCCTTCAATTTCTTGGGGTTGATGGCATTGGTATACCTATCACGCCTCAACTCATTAGCTGTAGAGGCCAAAACCGAGTGCTCCCCACTGGGCACAGTCCACTTGCATTTGAGAATAAACAATTCAGATACCCACCACACTCGCTCATTGAGACAAAATCACAACCACATGGAGGCCACAGGGGAAAAACTGAAATTAAGAATAGGAGGACCAAATCATTGAGACAAAAGCACAAACACACAGTGGGCATTAGGGACAGATAACAATCACCGACCATCTCGGGCCAAATGTGACCTGGGGCAGAGAGACAACAGATCGGAGAGGGTTAGCAGCATCTGAAAAGAGAGAAGGAGGGGAATGAGAAGGAGAAGGCCTCCATTGGGAAGCGGGGCAAAGGGAAGGTGGGGAGGGTTCTAAAGGTTGGAGGGCATTGGTAGGAAGGGAGTGGCGGAGAACCTCATGAAGAACGTCTGCTCGGGCTTGGTCGTCTGAATCAAATTCGTGGGTAGTGGTCTTGGAATCGGTAGGATCTGAAGAAGGGAGCTGTTGTTGCTGTTTCTTATTCTTATGGGAAAGGAGCTCCGCCGCATGCTTCGATTCCTGTCGATAGTAAGCGCCTTCAGTGGCCGCTAATCATCCCGCAAGTAAACTCATGTCGTTGGGTTAGATTCCGAAATGCTTTGCCGATTTTGGGTTTAGATTGGGAACTCAAAAGGTGGCTAATGAACTGCTTCGCCTGTTTCTTTTTTTCACTATCTCCTTCTGCTGCTGCTTCTTCCTCATGTCCTGTGGAAACTTGGAACGGAATCGGCAACGGGTCTGATTGGGTACTCATACCATGTGAATGGATTAGGTTCGTCGTGAATAAATATAACAATACTCAAGTCAATCATGATACTCATTTATAAATAATTTTAAATTAGATTTAATTCATTTACAATGAGTTAACATATGAAATCAAGAACTCTATGTTTAAAACTTAAAACTAATCTAATCTGTACTCTTTGAAAAAAGAATTATGATTAGTGAATTATAGTTTATTCATGGATTAATAGTAATCGACTTTCAACTAAATTGAACAAGGGCCTGAAGGCCAATATATACCCTTATTTTTTTTTTTTGTTAGGACTCAAGCCCAAGTTCAAATAATTAGAACCCATATAAGCACATCTAATCATCTCAATTATTGAAACTCTCTCCCTTGAATGAAGTACAAGTGATTCATTTCCTTATCATGATCGATAAAACCTTTCTTATAAAGAAAAAACAATTGGAAAATGGGATTAGCTCAATTAACCCGCACGAGTAGCTCAGTTGGTCTAAATTTCTATGATTAGATTAGAGACTTTAGGTTCGATTTCCCGAACTCACATGATACACGAGGTTTGCAGGTGATTTCGTGTGTATGTGGAAATTAGTCTCACCTCCAAATAGAGTGGGGATACCCATATTATAAATAAAAACAAATTTCTCAAAAAATAATCTTGCTTGTGAATTTGACCTTAATGGAGCTGAATATATAAAATAATTTAATTCAACTGCTTATTAATCAGGCCGCCGGGCCGGAACCGGATCTGTTTACAGGACTATGAAGTATCTGTAGGAGTGCTCAAACAAACTTAGACGTGCCTGGGCATGCACCTTTCTCCTCAGGCTCTAGGCCCCCCTAGGTCTTGACATCTTCACCGCTTGCCCAAAGGCTACATCCACTCTAATTGTTGGATAAGAGTGGAGTCATTTATATGGATGGCCTAGATTTCATCCAAATTGGATCATGTCCATCTGGGAAAGGAACCAAAAACTTCTAAGCCCTTGATTGGCCATGATTGCTCAATCATCCAATACACAGTTGGCCCTTCCAGAGTTCACTTGCATTCTTCCAGGTCTGCTCCAAAGTGTGTGATCATTGTTATGCAACCAGGTTACACTTGATCATTCCTCTCACATCTGAGGAGGGAGGGGTTGCTCTTCATCATTTAACTCTAAGAACTCTCTAGTGGTTTCCAAGAGTACTTTCCGATTTGAATTAAATGGTTGATCGATCATAATTGGCCTCCACATGGTTTGCATGGGGTCCCTCTTGAATTTTTTCCTCTACAAATGCTTCACAGACTGTTCTTGTAACTCATGTCTACTTCTCTGCATGTCCTGTCAGAGCTTGCACCATATGTTTTATTGTCTATGTTGGAGGTGAGAAAATCCTATATATGAAACCATCTGAAAACTGTGTACTAAAAAAACTCGAGAAAAGTAAAATCCAATACCTTTAATTTAATTCTAAACACTTAAACTAATTGAATTAGTATATTAATATTCTAATTTTACATAGACTCAATGGGCCTCAAAGACAAACTCCATTTTAAATCCATTATTTAAAAATCTTTTTTTTCTTTAAATTTATGTGTGGGAAATCACAGGAAACCCAGCGTAAAACCTCCACAGGTGATACCTACTATTCTTAGGGCACACCAAGTGAATCATGGGAGTTCGAACTTGACACCTCCCACCAGTTGAAATACACCCATATGAGCTATTTAAAAATATTTTCATCACAAAGATAGTTAAATGCAAGTACGTAAGTAGACCATGGACACTGTCTGTCATCTGTTGTACCATTGACTGCAAGAAATAAATAGTGACTTTTCTCTGTGACTGGGTACTCCTCTGGCTAAAAAGGAAAGAGAAAATCATGTGGCTGTGTACTTGTGTAACAATACTTCCTAAACTTCCAAAGTCCATGCCTAGAAGTGGGCCCACATTTTGAGCCCAAATTTCAACCATACATGTGGCCAAATCATTGCCTAGTTGGCCCTGATCCACACCATGATGGAGCATGGCCAAAGTATACATATTGATTAGCACTATTTTTCTCCTGGTGATATTGTTTTCCTTTTTAGGCTGGGGGTGGAGGTGGGTTGGGTGTTGCAACTTTTCGTAAAACTATGGGGAATGACCATTTATGTGTTGAGAGTGACTTGAATTCAAGACCTCCTGCATCTTGGACGGATTCTTGACTGGCAAGTCAACCCTCACGGGTTTACTTATTTTAGCCATTAATTAATCAAAATACATAAATAAATAAAGAGTGCTTTGACAAAGAAATGGGAGACGCCCAACATGAATTATGAATCACTTTTGGCCGATGCACATCAGTTTACAGTATTGACCTGGTGGTAAGAAATTGACTTCAGGCCTTGCTAAATTATTCAATAAGGCCACATACTGGATCAACCAGGAATCGGTCCAAGCGAAGCTGATTTAGTGCTTGAACCTATCTGAGGCTCATATCTAACCTACAACCCAAAAGTGAGGCCTGGGTCCAATGTATATGAAAAACATTAGGAAACTCGAATGACAGAAAAAGAAATATGCAAGACACACTGGCTGGAATTCAGCATTCACCAAACAGAATTTGCAGTGGGAAGTGTATGAATTCCACTCCCAAATCATCTCTGCCAAATAGCAAGGATAAGAAAACATTCAATATATTTCCAAACTGAGGCTTGTACGATGAAGTAAAAGCTTATCGACATCAGGTAATTGACTGAGAAGAGCAATCAGTTAACAAGACTCGCATAGGCGTAACTTTTGTGCCGAATATCTTTTGTTAACAAAAGACTAAAGGACTTTTTTATGGAGGGTTATCAGACACATCAGACACCAAGATAGATGGGATGTGGTTTCAGAGACGATGATGACAACAATGATGATTAGCAAACAATGTAGCATTATGGTATCATAGCTAGGAGAAAAGAAGGAAAAAAGGAGTAATCTAAGCGACAAATGACTTACTACAGTTAGCTGGAGCAAAAAGAGTCCAGGATGAGGCCTAGCAACCCTTCTCTAGCTCGGCCCATTGCAACCAAAACTGGCATGGGAGATGTTAGACTTGCAGGAAGTAGTTGTTAACTCTGTTTTTTTTCCTTTGTTTCCTTGTTTCTAAGAGGACATTAGCCATGATACAGAGCAGTTTCCTTATTGTAAAAGGAAAATAGATCACTTCCAAAGTTTTACAAACTTGTCGTGGCTTGCTAAAGCCACCAACCCTGTCTCATTGGAGACTGCCAAAGCTGCAATCAGTCTCTCGTGTGCGGTGAGAGTCATGGTCTTGTTCACAGCCATGTTCCAAAGCTCCAGAGACTGTGGAAATGCACGAAACACCATACCATCAATCAATTGGTCACAAAATAATGAAGGTGCTGAAGAGGAAAATAAGTAGTGAACCACAATAACAAAATGGTGCTCATTTAGTCCATTTCTAAATTTGTGTCGTACAATTTACACTTATATGATTCTCTCACAGACACACAATAGCACATCAATTCCATAAAGTGGCCCAGTCCTGGCAAATCATGTCTAGTTTCACAATTTAATCTAAAAATGAGTGACATATCACTCTGATCATAGTAATGTCCAGAGCTTTGATAAGTTGATATTCAATGCCTCAGGGAATGGAGTCCCCACTACACAGAACTAATGAGCCTAAAGTTTCCAAATTCACAATAGTATTTAAGCTCTTTTTTCTTTAAAGACAAAAGAAAGAGGAATATTCAGCATTCTTCAGGGTGCTTTATTACATTATAAAAGCAAACGCCACAGGAACAGTAAAGACGGATCACTCAATTCAAACCAGTTAACAGGGTGAAATTGAATGAAATTGTGCACCATGTAACTTGCCTGGTAACAACCAATGACCAGCAAAGACGGATAGGTTGGATGGAAGATGCATGAATGGAACTTATTGCCATTACAACTCAACTCATGAATGCATTCTCCTATACTCCCAGAGCCAAGCTTCCAGACCCGAACTGAGTCTTCACTAACAGAAGCAACCAACATACCTGATTTGTCCCAACAAACTGAATGGACTGGGTTTGTGTGTCCCTACAGTTAGAAATTAGAACACAAGAATATGTTAGAAAATGAATAATATCAGAATCATATCATAAAATCATTTTTTGTCTCAAATCGCAAAACCAAATCATAAATCAGAAAACTGTAAAATCCATAAATTTTCCCCAAAAAACTATGTAAATATATGAAATAACAAAATATATCCAAAACTAAAAATATAAGCAGTTAACCTTTTTCTTCCAAAAGTTAAGATTCATACATACTGCAAAATTGAAAGAATCACATTGGAGTTCAAATTTCAAAAAATCCAACGTCAAAAAAATTATACTGGTATATTATTGTAGACTCTTTCCAATGTTTGACATGCCTATTGGACACTTGCACCCATTCCTCATAAACTCTTCTAGTACTTCTTAACATTGTTTCTAAGATGAGTAAAAACATCACAATGTCTTTCTCCTCTTAAAACCTAATTACAACATCAATATGTTTGTCACTTAATTGTTCAAAGTAAAACTAATACACTATTTTCTACCGTTGTTATTTGGATTTTTTTTTCTAAAAAGGCCCTTATTTTTTGGATTTATTTGAAAAAGTTTCTATGTTTTTCATAATTTTATAAAAGTCCCTAAGTTTTGGTAAAAAATTCTGAAAAGCCCCTTGGCAATAGCTCATTATGATCCATGACTTGTTTTGTGCTTATTTTAGATATATATTGTGGGGCCTTTTCAGGGAACAAAAACACACCTCGAACAATAGGGTGACTAATTAGTATTTTTCATGGATTAGTAGGCCTACAAAAAACATATACTAAATTAGATGACAAAATATTTGGATTTTAAATCTTAAGAATCAATGATGATAAGAGTAACTATGCTCATGATTAAAATTGAGGATATCTCAAGTGGACGACATGTAGTGAGCGTGAGAAAAAAATGGGTGAAAGGGTCTTAGTAAAGGCTCCATAGAATACATCACATGGTGCATATTGTTCGCAAAAGGCACATGTAATTTTTGAAGTAAAGTTGACCTTGTCAAGGGGCCATTTTACAAACGTGTGCATGGGAGAGGAAAACGCTTGTTTGCAAGGGCATTTATAGACGCTACCTGTTTTGATTGATCTATTGCACAATAAAACCCTTTGGAGACTCCAATTGACATCGTACCAAACAAGCAACGTATTTGAAAGCAATCAATTGGCTACGAGTTCAACCATCAAAAACAGATGTTTGATGAAGAAGGTGGTTTCAAATAGTCAATTGGACTACTGTAGGTGGTAGTCGACCAACACGCTTCAACTCTGGATGGTGCATGATTCCTCTCGACAAATGAATCCAAGTGACAGAAAGATTCAGGAGTGAGAATTGAATAATAGAATTGAAATGCTGAGAGACTCATCACTTCAAACACTATAGTCACCCATCCAACCTTATACTGTCACCATGATCATACCTCTAAAAACTCTAGGACTTGTTTCACCTTCAACTCCCTCAGATTGTTATGAAACAATAGGTTCCGGGATAATTATCCCCTACTCAACATGCCACAATCTTCAATTTTCATGATCTTTTGGATGGACAACATATAGAACCTTTGAAAGCACAATTTTATGACAATCTCAATATGTGCATTCCCAAATATGAATCTCTATTCTTAAGGCCATATCCATCTTCAATGCTTCCCACCAACCTCTAAAATTCCACTTTACACTGCCAAACTCCTCACGCTTCTCATTATGCCTGGATCCCGCCTTCCCAAGCTTTTTTTCTCAGCATTCAATATAACTTCTGCTCCAAAGTCCCCCTTATTTCCCAAACTGCAGAAGATATTTTGACAATGAAGCCCAACTCATCTCTACCATACTCCAAATTGCAATACCACATTGGCTAAAGGCCACTTCCTAGCATTCCAATTAACAAAGTGTAAATTTTTCATTCCCATCTTACCCTCCTAAAGGAAATCTGCATTTTTTTTTTTCAAGCAAGTGCACACCTTTTCTTCCCCGAGCTTTTTTATTTTCACCATGTCCAATGTAACTTCTTGTATAAAGGTTCCCCTTCATCCCCAAATATTGGCATATATTTTGACAATAAAGCCAAACTCATCCCTAGCACATTCTGAAGCCCAAGACCCCACTGAAGAAGGTTCCTCTATTAAATGCCAATTTAAGCTCTTTTCCCCACCCTCCTAGAAGAAATCTCTCAGCATTTTCTCAAGCAACTAGACCATTTCAATTGGAATTTTCAAGTGCAGTAGACATGCAAATTGGACAATGGACTTAATGAATGAGATCCAACTCCCAGAACAAAGGTACATTTTTTTACCAAGAAAACAACTTTTCCTTGAAATTTTCAATGATTGGGTCCATAAGGATAAGGAACCCGGGTTAACACCAAGGAGATTAAGGTATTTTGTAGGAAAACATACCATTTAACATCCAGTCCATACTCTAACAAGCTAAATGACATATCTTGAAGCTTCCCATCATTGTACTCTTGGATATGTTGAATAGCTGAAGTTGCTTCAAAATACCTGCATTGCCATGAATAGCTTCATAATTTGGCCAAGGAGAATCAAAAAGACAATTCTGTTGTGTATAATTATGTGATATTTCTAAAGAAGTTCCAGAAACTCAGGCAAGTCGGCACAAATTGACTTGACTCAATATGATCTCTAATCAAGTGCGTCGACGAGTTTCTGAGTTGAATTGAAAAAATCGTCCAAGTTACTCAACTTGATAGGACTTTGAGTTGAGTCCAAGTTTTGAGTCTTCAAACTATGATGGGACACAACATTTCTAGACTACAAAAAGAGAAATCAAGCATTCCTTACTTGATTAACTATTATTCATGAACTCTAAAACAAACCAAAATCAAGGGTAAATCAATCTCTATAACAGCTAAAGGAACTACCATGTTACCTTATCAAACAATAGAAGTGTTATCTTCTTTTTAATAATGTAGTAAAAGTGAGGAGTGCATCCAGTTCGTTTTGTATGAGCTTACTGTAATAAAAGTTTGAGGTTCTACTCATTTCTACAGTTTAGTTTATATGTTGTTTAAATTGAGAAAATTCTGCATTTTCTATTTGAAGTTATAAAACAATTGAGATATATTGGTCTGGAGGTCCAAGGCTCCCTTGACGTAGTTTTGGTCTATCTAAGCCGTTAAGTAAAGGCATTATGAGACATTCATAATTTCATACTATTGTCAATCCACCTTTAGGTCGATTTATTGATTTGTATATCAAATGGAGAAGACAAAAATGAAGAATTTCCTTAAATCTCTTTTCAAATCTAAAAAACCATCCACTGAATCATCATCTGTTAATACTGCTTTAGTAAGTACTCCTAGTCCTATTAAAGATGTAGAAGTTGTTTTAAAAGATCTAGAGAGATCTATATACTAGGAAGCTTCCTCCTATGGGATCTTTCTAACTTTATATAAATGGATCCTTTGAACCCCAGCAAGACTATGTCATCAAAACTGTCTAACAAACTACTAGCATTTCCTAAAGGCACAACTATAAATATGTTCATATTGGTTTGGTTCAGGTGGCAATTAAACCTCTGAGTAAAATTGGCTTGAACACATTATTGCCTGCCTGAGAGATACAAGGCACAATATGGTTGCCCTGTTTACTTTAATTGTTATCCCAACTTCTTTGTGTCTCTCACAACTCAGGAGTTCATAAGGCGATTAATCTTGGTCTTTATACACAAGGTTTCAACATGAATCCAAAAAGTGAAAATGTTGGAATCATCTATACAGTTTTTTACAAAGTAATGAAGTAGTTTGTCCCTGAGGTGAGGTTGCTTACAATTATAAACAAGAAGATGCTACTAATCTGTTCCAATCAAATTTTGGAAGTCATGTTCATGTTCCTAAAATGATTAAATGTGAAGAAATTGATTTGCCTGGAAAGTGGAATATTGCCAATGTTGTCCCAACAAAACCATTAGCCCAGGCTAAAACAGAATCAATAAAGCAACATCTGGATGGAAGAATAGAAATCAATTTTGTAGGTTCAACTAGTAGGATGCAAGTATAAGATCATTTTCAGGTGCATCTAGTGTTCCCTCCTTAAGAAAATCTTTATCCCAACCGAAAATGATTTTAAAGAAGATTAGTGTCAATGTTTTAACAGTGCAAGAGGTTGAAGAGGATGAGAATTTTTTCAAATTAATAAAGATCTCGTTCAAAAAGATTTTATTAATCCTTTAAAAAATTGGTTTTTGAAAAATCATAATGAAAAGGAAAGAGATAAATTGAGATCTCCATGGTATTTTAAAATGATGAAACAAAATAAGTATATCATGTTTTTTGATTGGTTTAAAAATTATAAAATGAAACAAAGATCTCAGATACAAGAAGATTATCAGGTCAATGCCAATGAAAGAATTCTAAAAACATGGACACCTTTGAAAGGTGAAGAGATTGAAGTTGTCCAACCTCCTATGTGAAGAGATTGAAGTTGCCCAAGAAACTAAAGGAGGGCTGATTTTGACTAGTCCATTTAAGAGTAGTTCAGCTCTATCAGATGGAGAAATGAAATATTTAGGAGATATTATTAATCAGAATATTTCTTAAATATCCATTTACAAACGATGAGCGAGCAAACTGAAAGAAGTGAAAGGCTGGTTACTTCATGAATGACCAAACAATCAAAGAAGATGAGTAGTTGTTCTAGCTATCCAATGTTACCCCCTTTGTTTTTACCCAATACCCTGTCTGATGGGTCATAATAATGGATAGACCTTTAAAACCAAAAGATCAGTTAGAAAATGAATTGTCTAGTAGATTACTACAGTGGAAAATTTGGGAAGATACTAAAGGAAAAAGACCTATTGACACATCCAATGTAAATAGGATTTATGAGACTTAAAGTGAGATTGGTGACAAAGACTTTGATGATACACTTCAAGTTAATAGGTTTAAGAAATTCAATATTGTCTAAAACAAAATCCTATTATAGGTGACCAACACCTGTTGATATGCAGATTGAAGAAGATAAAGATCAAACAGTTAACACATTTAGTGGTAGTGCGCTATACGAATGGAATATTGATGGATGTAAAGAATATCAAATTATGCAAACATGCCAAAATATGATGATTTATGCTAATGCTTGTAGCATAAAAGGAAATCCACCAAAGATTCAACTCTCAGTGATAACCCTAGGATTTACAGGTATCTTAAGAGGATGGTGGGATGATGGTCTTACTGAACAAGAAATGATATAAAAAATGCTATAAAAAGAGATGCCCATGGAGATCCAGTCGTTCATAAGATCAAATTTGAATAAGATTGTCTATATAGTTTGTTGACTAATATCCTCCATAATTTTACTAGAAATGTTTCATACATAAATCAGAAACAATAAATAAGTTGATGAATTTGTGATTTAAGACCTTATTATATTTCAGATGGTACAAATATGTTTTTGAGTAAGGTCTACATTATCTCTGGCAAATCTCACTCCTCCTTTTGGGAAGAAAAGTTCATTTCAGGATTGCCTCCACTTTTTATAGATAGAGGAAGGCAAAAAATAAGCTCACAAATGGGGGAGAGTATATTGTCAAAACCCTAGGATTTGTATCGAATCCCACCCCCAAACAATTCGAATCTTATGCAAAATCCTAAATACTGAAAAATCCTAGGATTTAGGAGGTGAATCCCAAATCATGGGATTCGAATCGCTGAATCCTTGAATCGTTCGATTCATTTAAAAAAAGAAAACGTGTGCATGGGAGAGGAAAAGGCTTTTTTGCATGGGTCTATTGCACGATAGAAGCTACCTGTTTTGATTGGTCTATTGCACAATAAAACCCTTTGGAGACTCCAATTGACATGGTACATTTCCTTCTCGTCTATCGGTCTACAAGCCTCTCCGCAAGCCTCTCTTCGACCGTTTGTAGCTTCATTGTATGGTTTTTATATTTTTTCCGCTTTACTCTTATTTCCACTCCCGTTAAGGCATGAAGCTTTTTTTCTTCAATTCTTCGATCCATTCTTCTCTTTTTCTTCATCCTCTTTCCTTCTTCTTCTCCCCATTCATCACTATCTGCTGGAGCTTTTCTCCTTTTTTTTTTTTTTTATCGCAATCACCGTTACTGCCACTAGTATGTTTTAGATGACATTGATGACAATGATTTTCTTTAGATGTTTTGGAATTTTGGATAATAGAATTTTATGAATTATGATGATTTGGATTTTGAAATGTAAAAATTTGACTTCTAATGCATTTTTATTTAATTTTACATCAGTACATTTTGTCATATATTCATGTGTTTCCATATTTACTTATATATTATGAGGAATTGAACAAAACATTGTTAATCTTACGATTCTACGATTTACGATTCACACCCCTTGACAGATTCATCCTATGATTCGATTTTGACAAGTTTAATTTTGTGTCATGATATTAAGTTAAATTAGCAATTGAAGAAGATTAGAAAACTTTTAGGTAATGAAGAACTTGGAGACTGCTACACTACCAATGACTGTGTATGATTCGTACCCCCATGCTATGCTACATCATTCAGATCCGGATGTCAGGATCTCTCCTCCTGCAGGTGCTCTTTCCCTTTTGCCTCATATGCTCTTTACTTCTTATAGTTAGGCATGTTGTGGGACCCACCATACGTTTGGAGTGGGACCCATATATGTGTCTAGATACAATGTACATTGAAAGTCAACACAGTAGATTTGTAACTGATTGTAATTGGCTAGACACCTAGGTGTATTTTCCTTTTTTGGTTCCTTAATTGTATCTCTATTTTCTATTTAAACATTGTATCCTCTAAGAGGAAAACAGATCAATACAATTCAGAGAATAATTATTTTCCATATCTTCTTATTTTTCTCTTTTCCCTTTCTTTCAATATTAAATTCTACATGGTATCAACCAGTGACGGTTTCTCTGCTCCCTAATCTTCCTCTCTGCAGCAGTTTTCTTCTCCGGAGAAGAACTCTCTTTCCGGCGAAGGTTTTATCGGTTCAGATGCCACGGGAAAGCTACGGACATAAGATGCCAGTGATAAAACATTTGAATTGAGAAAAACAAACTTTCCAATGCATGGGGCATGAAAGGGATTGCATAGACTTCATGGCACTCATGGCATGTCATTCATGATTATTTTATATACTAAGATGGAAAGTATGATTTGATATTTGGTTATGAGATGTATTATGATTTCGAGATGTTTATTACTTGGTATTTACACATGACTTTGATTTTAATTTGAAATTTCAAATGGGGATGGGAGATGTTTTTATGAAATGTGAATTACAATGTAATAAGCACCTATCTTGTATTATGATTTTTGTATATGTCACATATTGGTACCCACACTGATGGGAATTCCTACTGGTTGACTAAGCCCACAAATTTTCCCCCTTTTTAGAATCTAATGTAGGAAGCGATAAGGGCAATGAGACTGGGCTGAATGCTAGTCAAGCATGATTGGAGATGAAAGCAAAGGACAAAGTTTTGAAGAATCACACATTTTGACATTTTGGAGATAGAAGACATTATCATTCTTTTTGTCTATATTTTGAGAACATGTAATTTTTGTAGGAGTTATATGATTGGAAGTTTAATTGATGATGTATAAATTCATAGATAATGATGTTAGACTTCTTTGTTATTTGACATTTAACTTATATGGGATTAATATGCTTTGCTTTGGATTGAGAATGACTATCATTCAAATGTATCAAATACTATGTATATGCTTCTGCAGGTTTTATGTTAGTGTGTTGCAAAAGTTAAAATGGACTATGTCCATGCGCACACACTAGTTGGGCTAGTTGTGGGTCGGGTCTTCTGACTGGGACTTGACTCGCGTCGTGGCGCTCCGTCTCTCTCTCTCTCTCTCTCTCTCTCTCTCTCTCTCTCTCTCTCTCATTAAATACCACTCTGATCCTAGTGGGAGAGGGAGGTGCACTACAAAATGCCCCGTTGTTTCAAATGAGATATTGAGGCACCTTGCATGGGGCATGACGGTATGCATATATCATGGCACCCATAGTATGACATGTTACATATTAATAACCATTCATATGAACTAAATATGATATTGGAGTAATGAAAAGATTATGGCTTTGTGAAAGATTTCAAGAATGAGTTTATAATAAGGCATTTTCATAATAAAACGATTAAGGCTTTGCCTTCTATCTTGATTTAGAAATACATCCTGAGAAGTGTATTATGATACATGGTTGACATGTAGTATTTTTGAAAGGATAAGTGAATATGATTTCCTTATAAGTATTGTTTTGACTATACCTTTAAGAATGAAAGTACGATATGAATTAGGAATGAGTACCTTGTAAAGAAGTATGTACATATATTTTCAATTATGATATCTCTAAAATGAGTCAAATCTGAGATTTGTAATATAAGTAAATAGTTTGAGAAGAGTACTAAGTATATCTTGAATAAGATTGTTTGTGAATAGGTATGGATTTATGACCTAAGTATGGTTTCGTATAATATGAAGTACGATATGATCGAGATTTGATAAAAGTACAAGTATATGTAGTGTCTAGATATGACACACTGTAGGCATACTATGTGATTGGAATTCCTACTGGGCAAGTTGACTAAGCCCATAAATTCCCCCCACCAGTTTCGTATGCAAGTTTTGGAAGACGGAAATGATATCGGACAAAGGGATGGCCGAGCATGGATGAGATGGAGATTAGAGACCAAAGTCTTGTGGACTTGGAATTATTTTGATGTTATGAGAAATATGAAATAAATGTACTTTTGTGTAAGAATGTAATATTTTTGGGGAATGTATATTTATGATTTTGATTCATGTATTTAAGTTTATTTGTATTTGACTCATGTATAATCATTTTGGGAATTCCTTATTTTGCTATGAGGCGTGATTGGCTATTCATGAATGCTATAAATGTTTAAAATTCCGCAGGATTAACAGGATGTGTGAAAATGTTAACATGCATACCCTAGTTGGGCCAGTCAAGTGCTGGGTCTTCGGACTCGGATTTGGCTCGCATCGTGACGCTCGCCTCCCTCTCCACTAAAATATTCCTAATATATTACTCTGACGACGGTGGCTAGAGGGATGGGCATTACAAGATCACGCGTAGTTCTAGCTTCATTCATGGCACCAACACCGTGCTACACATAATGACATGTTGTGGGTCCAAGTGGGGGGAGATATTACATTCATGTCTCATCTCTACCCCTCATGCACATAGCCAACCCTAGTGCCTCTATGTCACCATGCTCTATGCCCCATCTCCAACCAATGAACCTAAAAAAAGATTGAAGATTGAAACTTGTGTGATACCGAAAATTCCTTACTACGCTGGTACGTAAATTAAAATATGCCCATCTCCAACCAATGAACCTAAACAAAATTGGGCATTGAAACTTCTACGTTACAGTAACCTCCAAATTACGTTCATCCGCGATTGTTCATTGGCCGTCTGTCCAACGCCACCATAGGTCCGAACCGATGCTGTCACATGAAACTCCTTACTACGCCAATTCGAGACTTAAACATTGCCAATATCTCGAATGCCCTTCCCAAACCAATGAACCTAAAAAAAAATTGGGCATTGAAACTTTTATGATTGAAAAAAGACCTTAATACGTCCGTTCGCGAATTAAAATTTACCGAAGTCTCAAATGCCCATCTCCAATTATGAACAAAAAAAAATTTGGGGATTGAAACTTTTACGATAGCGAAAAGGCCTTAAAACTCCTGTCCCCGACCCATCTCCAACCAATAAATGTAAATAAAATTGGACATTAAAACTTTTACGTCACAGTAATCTCCAAATTACGCTCATCCGCGACTATTCACTGACGGTCTGACCGATGCCACCATCGATCCCACCGAACTAATTCCCATTTCATTGTTAATTTTGATAAACCCAAATCTAATGGCGAAAAATGTCCCTTGATCTTAAGTTTTAATTATGAAATACTCAAGGACTAGACCTTCAACATGATAGGGCCCCACTGGCCCACTTAATATTTTTAATGGAAAAATATAGTTTATGTTACTTCACTAACATAATTTTGTTACTTGAGCATTTTCTGCTCTAGAAACAATTCATAATCAACATCACATCCAGTTGTATGACCCAAGAATGAGATTGTGACAAGATCCAAACCATCTTTTCTTTTCTGTTTTTTTTAAGAATTTGATTCCATTGCTAGGACTCAAACCCGTTTCTTAGGTGAGATATGAATATCCCAACCAACTAAACTACATCTAGTCTAGCCACACATGGATTCATTTTGTGTTTCCTCCAACTATAAACTAGTAGTGATTTGTTAGTTGAGGAGGGAAAAGAAGCAAAACTAGGACTACATGGACTGGAAAAGATCTCCCAAGCAAGCTACTTCAATCTAAGAGATGAACAAAAAGATGATACATCAGAAATCCCTATGATGTCACGAATTTCATTGACTAGATCTACCTGGAGCAATGGATAGTTTTAAGTGTCTACTTACTTATGTGAGTGTATGTGTTTACCTTTCTTATAAGTGAAAGGGAGACTTTTAGGTTCCACCAAATTAATAATAGCCTTTGGTTAACTAAATCGTTAAGATGAAACCAAATTAGTATTTGTTCTCCAACAAATTTAGATACTTCAAGATGTTCTCCAATGATTCTCCATGCTATTCTCCAGTGAATTTAAGAAACTTCCAGACCTACACTCTCTCCCATGAGCAAACTCACCTCTTTTACTACTATTTCTGATGTAGAACAAGTGGCTGATAAATTCTTGAAGACATACTCACGTCGGATTTAGGAGTCCGAGACCTATCTCTCTTAGGATTTACTATTTTCGCATTATTTTTAATTTAGAATTATTGTGTCAAAAGGAAGCTAGGTCGGTAGCTTTCCTATTTGATTTAGGAGTCTTTTTCCTATTTGATTTAGGAGTCCTTTTCCTATTTGATTTAGGAGTCTTTTTCCTATTTAATTTAGGAGTCCTTTTCTATTTTGGCTTAGGAGTCCTTTTCTATTTTGATTTCTTAATTTTTCTTATAAATACAATGCATGTAAGAGAGGGATTCATCTCTTTTGGAATATATGAATTGATATAGATTTACTATCTTATTTTCCTCTATCATCTCTGCCGAGTTGCAGACCTTACCTTCATTGCTGGTTTTGTTCCGGCCATCGCTGATTCTGGGCTTAATCCCAGAGGAGATATCCTGCTGTCGCTGCCTTGGACTTTATCCCAAGCTTATCTCAGTTACAAGTCTTCTGCCCCTGCTGCCATTAAAATCATCACTGCTGCTATAGCTCCTTGTTCCAAGCTTCTTCCAACTATAAACCATGTACTTGATCTTTTTTCTTCCTCTTCTTCTTCATCCTCTTCCGCTGCCCCCTTTTCGTTTTTCCCTTTCCTTTTCTTTTCCCATTCATATTTCACCTTAACAGCAACCCTAATTCCTTCACCCACGTACCTTAAGTCCCCCACTTAAGTTAGAACTTGCACATGTGCCTCAACTCACGTGTGTGACTCTTTTTGAGTCGGCTTTTGACTTGATTTGATTTTTATCCCCCGCTTCCGCTACATTAAGTGGATCAGAGCCAAAGTTTCCTGTATCCAGTGACGATCTGAAAAAGAAGAAAAAAAAAAGAAAAAAAAAAAAGAGAGGAAAAATTTCAGATGGCATCCAACGACAATCAGTTTGTCACCACCACTTAGCTCGATACATTTAAAGCAGAGATGAAAGAATTATTCACAGAATTTCGTGCAATCATGATTGCCGATTTCAGAAACACCGGCAAGAATCAAAACGAAGAGCTACCACATCAAGAAGAGTGGGATGATGAGGACGTTGAGCAACTGCTTCTCAACTCCCACCCACCCAATCCCGATACACAGCATTCTGGCGCTTCTCGCCGCTCCTCTGACAACAATAACTATCGACCCAAGGTTGAACTTCCCTCTTTCAATGGCCTTCTCCACATCGAAGAATTTATGGAATGGGTCACCAAGGTTGAGCGTTTCTTTGAATACATGGGAGTCCCTGACGCAAAGCAAGTACCATTGGTTGCTTTCAAACTCACTGGAGGTGCTTCTTCTTGGTGGGAGCAAACTCAACAGGACAGATCCAGACAAAATTTGCCTCCTGTTCGTACATGGTTTCGCATGAAGCAGCTTTTGAAAAGTCGGTATCTGCCTCCTCATTATTCGCAGGTCTTATTCAACAAATTGCAGGATTGCTGCCAAGGTACACGATCTATTCAGGAATATGTTGATGATTTCTATCGGCTTCTCTCTCTTAATGATCTTCATGAGACAGAAGAGCAAAAGATTGCACGCTTTCTACGTGGTCTGAGATGGGATATTCGCAAAGCACTTGCTTCTCATAGCCACTTCGCTTTGACATCAGCTATTAGTGCCGCTTTAAACGTGGAAGAATTCACTGATACCTCTCCACCCAGGTACCAAGCCAATTCCCGCCCTAACTCATCCCGCCCCTCTTTCCCCTATAACCACTCCCAGCATCGCAATAATAACCACCAACCAGCATCTACCCAACCTCCTCCCAACCCCAACTCCCAATACTCTAACCCTCACTCATCCAATAATTCCCGCCCCCTACAATAATAACCGTCCACCACCCCAACGCTCCACCTACCCTTCACAAAGTCAGCCCAATCAATCATCCTCATCCTCCAACCCTTATTCTCGCCCAAACATGGACAAGTGCTTCAAGTGTGGCAAAGTTGGCCATCGATCACATGAGTGTCGTAGTCGTTTGGCATTAATTGACTCTGAGACACCCGAGCAAGATCCTATTGATCCTCATGATAATGACATCGCGGATGACTATCAAGTTGATGATGATCCATATACTGGTGATCAAGGTGAAGAGCTTCTTTGCTCTCTTGTGGTTCGCCCGCTCTTGCTTGCTCCGCATGTGCCACATCAACCACAGCGCAAACACATCTTTCGCACTACATGCACCGTCAAAAGCAAAATTTGTTCTCTTATTATAGACAGTGGTAGTTGCGATAATATGGTTTCTCAATTTTTGGTTGATAAGCTTCAACTTCCAGTTCAACCACACCCCAATCCATACTATGTTGGTTGGGTTGATGATACATGTCGCCACCAAGTCACTTCTCAATGTGAGGTTCCCTTCTCTATCGGTAAGTATCACGATACCGTTCTATGTGACGTGCTTCGCATGAATGTCAGCCACCTGATACTTGGCCGGCCTTGGCAATTTGATGTTCACTCCTTACATGATGGCAATGCCAATACATATACCTTCATGCACCATGGCCAGAAAATTATTTTGGCTTCTCCTACACGTCCTCTCCAGCAGTCACATGAGACACGGACATGCCTCATCTCCGATGACATTATCAAAGATTCCAGAGAAACAGGCCGTATTTATGCTCTTATGGTCCGCCCTGCCCCACAAGATACTCATGATGTTCCTCCTCAGCTGCAGCCCCTATTGGATGAGTTTTCATGTCTTCTACCTGCCGACACTCCGGATTCTCTGCCTTCTATGCGCAACATTCAGCATCATATTGATTTCATTCCTGGAGCCAGTCTTCCCAATATTGCACATTACAGGATGTGCCCCAAAGAACATGCCATTTTGCAGGAACAAGTTGAGGACCTATTAACCAAAGGATTGATTCGCCCTAGCATGAGCCCTTGTGCAGTCCCAGCTTTGCTTGTGCCCAAGAAAGATGGTTCATGGCGTATGTGCATTGACAGTCGAGCAGTCAACAAAATTACCATCAGGTACCGTTTTCCTATTCCACGTTTAGATGACATGCTTGACATGCTTTCTAGTTCAGTTATCTTCTCCAAACTTGATCTTAAGAGTGGTTATCATCAAATTCGTATCCGGCCTGGTGACGAATGGAAAACCGCCTTTAAGACCAAAGATGGACTCTATGAATGGCTTGTTATGCCTTTTGGCCTCTCCAATGCACCTAGTACTTTTATGAGACTCATGAATCAAGTCCTGCAGCCTTTCATTGGCAAGTTTGTTGTGGTGTATTTCGATGACATCCTCATCTACAGCCGCAATTCGGATATTCACATGTCCCACCTGCGGGAGGTTCTCAATGTTCTTAAAGCCAACACGTTGTACCTCAATCTTAAGAAGTGTCACTTTATGACTCCGAAGATTCTCTTTCTGGGCTATGTTGTTTCTGCCTCTGGTATTCATGTGGATAGTGCAAAAATTCAGGCAATCCGAGATTGGCCCGTACCACGTTCTATACACGACGTACGCAGTTTTCACGGCCTTGCTTCATTTTATCGGCGTTTTATTCGTAATTTTAGCTCCATTGCAGCCTCTATGACAGAGTGCCTTAAGCATTCTCCGTTCGTCTGGACTGATGAAGCCGACAAGAGTTTTGCCCTTTTGAAAGAGAAGCTGACTACAACCCCTGTGCTCTCTTTACCCAACTTTGAGAAGCTATTTCAAGTTGATTGTGATGCTTCTATTATGGGTATTGGTGCTGCGCTATCTCAAGATGGTCGCCCTGTTGCATATTACAGTGAAAAGCTCTCAGATGCCCAACGAAAATGGACTACTTATGCTATGGAGCTCTATGCTGTTGTCCAATCCTTAACGTATTGGAGACCTTATCTCATTCAATGTGAATTCGTCCTATTTTCAGATCATCAAGCATTGAAGTTCATTCAAAGCAATTCTTCCTCCAATCGTTTGCATGCTCGTTGGATCACTATTATCAATGAATTTACATTCACTTTGAAACATAAATCGGGCCAACTAAACAAAGTCGCTGATGCACTAAGTCGTCGTTCTTCTTTACTTGTTACTGTGCGCAGTGAGATTGTGGCTTTTGATTATTTGAAAGAGCTTTATCCTGATGATTCCGATTTTGCTGAAATATGGGCTAAGTGTTCCACCAGTCAAGGTGATACACATGATTTCTTGCTTCATGAAGGTTTCTTGTTTAAAGGGAATCGTCTCTGTATTCCCCAAGGTTCTCTTCGTGACCACATCATTCGCGAACTTCATGGCGGTAGCCTCGGTGGTCATATGGGTCGTGATAAGACCATCTCTCTTGTTGAAGACCGTTATTACTGGCCTTCTTTGAAACGTGATGTCAATTCCTATGTTCGTCGCTGTTTTATCTGTCAGCAAGGAAAAGGTTCTTCACAGAACACTGGATTATACTCCTTTACCGGTGCCTGACGGCCCGTGGATTGATCTCTCTATGGACTTCGTCTTGGGTCTTCCTCGTACACAACGCACCAATGATTCTGTTTTCGTGGTTGTTGATCGGTACTCCAAAATGGCACATTTCATCCCTTGTAAGAAGACTATGGATGCAGTCCATATTGCCAATCTCTTCTTTCGGGAAGTCGTTCGCCTTCATGGTGTCCCTAAGTCCATCACTTCAGATCGTGATCCAAAGTTTCTTAGTCATATTTGGCTAACTCTTTGGAAACGCCTTGACACATCTTTGAAGTTCAGTAGCACCGCCCATCCGCAGACAGACGGCCAAACTGAAGTGGTGAACCGCACTCTTGGCAACCTTATTCGATGTCTTTCAGGTGAGAAACCGCGCCAGTGGGATCTTGCACTAGCTCAAGCAGAGTTTGCCTACAATGCCTCACCTAACAGGTCCACAGGCCTTCCTCCCTTCAAGATTGTGTATTCTAAAGTGCCTAATCACACTTTAGACCTTGTGGCCTTACCTCCTCTGCCAGAGTCCAATGTAGCTGCCAATGAGATGGTTGACTCAGTTACCGAACTTCATGACACAGTTAAAAAGTGCCTTGCTGACTCCAATGACAAATACAAAGCACATGCCGATAAGCATCGGCGTGCCCAATCTTTTGAAGAAGGTGACTTTGTTATGGTCTTCCTACGAAAGGAGCGTTTCCCCGTCGGTACTTACAACAAGCTTAAGATGAAGAAGATTGGGCCCTTGCGTATTCTCAAGAAAATAAGTGACAATGCTTATGTCGTTGACCTCCCTGCAGATTTGCATATCTCTCCTACTTTCAACGTGAAGGACATCTTTCCCTATTACGATGGAGATCCAGTACATCTGCCAGATATAAACTCGGGGTCGAGTTCTTTTCAAGAGAGGGGGAATGATGTAGAACAAGTGGCTGATAAATTCTTGAAGACATACTCACGTCGGATTTAGGAGTCCGAGACCTCTCTCTCTTAGGATTTACTATTTTCGCATTATTTTTAATTTAGAATTATTGTGTCAAAAGGAAGCTAGGTCGGTAGCTTTCCTATTTGATTTAGGAGTCTTTTTCCTATTTGATTTAGGAGTCCTTTTCCTATTTGATTTAGGAGTCTTTTTCCTATTTAATTTAGGAGTCCTTTTCTATTTTGGCTTAGGAGTCCTTTTCTATTTTGATTTAGGAGTCCTTTTCTATTTTGATTTCTTAATTTTTCTTATAAATACAATGCATGTAAGAGAGGGATTCATCTCTTTTGGAATATATGAATTGATATAAATTTACTATCTTATTTTCCTCTATCATCTCTGCCGAGTTGCAGACCTTACCTTCATTGCTGGTTTTGTTCCGGCCATCGCTGATTCTGGGCTTAATCCCAGAGGAGATATCCTGCTGTCGCTGCCTTGGGCTTTATCCCAAGCTTATCTCAGTTACAAGTCTTCCGCCCCTGCTGCCATTAAAATCATCACTGCTGCTATAGCTCCTTGTTCCAAGCTTCTTCCAACTATAAACCAGGTACTTGATCTTTTTTCTTCCTCTTCTTCTTCATCCTCTTCCGCTGCCCCCTTTTCGTTTTTCCCTTTCCTTTTCTTTTCCCATTCATATTTCACCTTAACAGCAACCCTAATTCCTTCACCCACGTACCTTAAGTCCCCCACTTAAGTTAGAACTTGCACATGTGCCTCAACTCACGTGTGTGACTCTTTTCGAGTCGGCTTTTGACTTGATTTGATTTTTATCCCCGCTTCCGCTACATTAATTTCACTCCAATGACGAACACATAAATTGCCCTCTTGCAAATTCTCTCTAGCAAAGACGAGGGATATGATTTCCAAATAGATAAAGATCTATAAGAAGATGAATTTGGAGATCTTCCCTGACATATAATGGAGAATATTCTCTCACAATTGTCTTAAAATTAAAAAAAAAAAAAACCAAACTTTTTGTTCCACCAGATTTTTTCACATCCCAAATCATTTTGATAATCCACATGCTTTGATTGTTACAATATATACTCCCTCTAGCAAACTCAAGCTTTATTTTCTCCAAATTGTCCATCAACATCTCCATCCTCTCAACCTGGTTTTAGCCTTGAACCCTTAAAAAAATAAAAATAAAAATCCATGGTTTGGTTTTAACCTTGAATTTTCAAAATTCTCTCTTGCAAGAAGACAATGAGATAACAACTTTGCCTCTAATTATTTTATTTATTTATTTTCCCTTACTGTTTTTATTTCGAATTTTGTACCTTTTTTCTAAATCTTTTTGTGGTCTTACTGGTTTATGAGAAGTGTATGCATTCTACTTGATGTTACCTAGTTGAGTTTGTGAAGTTCTCCTCCAGCGCAAATGTCAAAACATAAAATACTTGAAGCACATCACATCCACACCGAACTCTTCCATCATTTCTCTCCCCTCTCACTTCACCTAATCACCTACAATCTCGTGGTTTTTTATCTCTCTCTCCCCCGATCACATACAATCTCTTTTCCCTAGACTTTTCTCCATTGCAAACCAAAAAGATTCACTCATCAAAGATTGTGTAAAGGAGCTAGGAGGAAGGTGACCTAGGCTTTAACATTTAGAAGAAACTTTTGGATCATGAAATTCCATAATTTGAAGAACTCCTAGCTCTAAATAAATGATTTCATCTGACGTTCGTTGAGGAACTTTTTCCAGTAAAACCTTTAATTCCCTCATGAAACCTTCTTTTTTTCTTTTTGAAAGCCATTTGGTCTTTAGTTAGACCTTCTACAATGAGAGGCTTTTGTTGAATGGGCATTTTCAATAACATTCTAACCCTTGATAGCCTCAAAACTAGGAACTTAAGTTTCCTGGTATTGTTTCCTTTGTCGAAACACTGAGGAGTCAGTTGGTCGTATTCTCTTAAAGTATCCATTTGCCTACCCTATTTTATTATTCTATCTCAACTTTCCTCTTCATGGGTTTCATCTTTTCTATTTCTCTCGCTCCTTGATGTTTGGGGGTCGGGCCCTTTCAAAGAAAGGTCAAATTTTGTGGAAACTTGTATGCTTAAAAATGGCACCATTTGTTCGTACTAAACAAAATAGGCACATCTTTGAAGATAAAACATCCTCAGCTAGAAGTGTAGGAGTATATACGTGATGGCCCTTGAAAGCATGAAAACTTTTGAGGTGTACAATATTTTTGAAGTACTTAGGACTACAAGTATTGGGATGTTTGACTTTCCATGTATGAAATACTAGGAGTGTATACCATGTATAGCATTCTCTTATAAACAAAAGTCTACGTGTATTGTAAAGATAACATAAACAAAATACAGTATTCATCCAATTCATCTCCATCTGACTCATCTATATATGTTTATTCTCCTCTTCTATTCAACATGGTATGCAGAGCATAGGACAGATTTATTCTTTTCTGAGGTGCTACAGTAACTCAATTTGTTGTAATCACTACAATGCTCATAGCTATGGGGCCCACTTATCATCTTCAATTTCTTCTAAAAAAACACATCTTCTTTGGAATATTATTGTGGGAATTTTTGCTGATTTGTTTCTGCAACATCAGGTCAATGAAAAGTCAGTTTCTTTTCTCTTCATATTCTAGAAATTCCTAAAAAAGTTTTCATTTTCATGTCCAAATAAGGGCGGCAATTTTTTACTTGACCCGTGAACCTGGCCCAACCCAAGCCCCCCAAAAAACAAATTAGGTTTGGGTTTTGCATAATCCGGGTCAGATTGTATAAAGGGGTCCCAAATCCAAACCAGAATTACAAAACAATTTACGCAATTTCTTATTTTTTACCTATTGATTTTAGCCATGTTTTCCACCCAAGTTAAAAAAATCTTACCTATTACCACAATTTTCTAAAATCCAATGCCCCCACATAAAAGGAAAGTCCTCTTATCTTTCATATTCTGTAAAAAATAAAAATTTCCTCTCATTTTTATAATTTTTTACAGAAATTTGGGTCATGTCAAGTTGAAGTTAACCCGTGAGGGTTGGCTTGACGGTCAAGAACCCACTTGAGATGCGGGAGGTCTTGGGTTCAAGTCACTCTCAACACAAAAGGGTCACTCCCCATAGTGTTACCTGGAGTGTATGGATAGAGAGGTTTGCACATGCTCTAAGGATTAACCAGATGCTCTAAGAGGCCTGGACACCTTGGTCTTAAAAAAAAAAAGAATAAAAATATACAATAACATCAGGTCGGGTCAGGAAGTAAAAATTTGGGCCTATCGAGGCAAGTCAAATAGAAAATCTATTATTACCTACAGTCAACTCGACTCAATCCGACCCAGTACCATCCTTGTCCAAAACTAGGGATCTTCATCCTTTTTTGTGGGACCTCCATAACCCCTTGGTGTTTTTGCTAGGCCATCCATTAATGGCCTGTAATCAAGATTTCAATCTATGTGGTGTCCACAAGAAAGGGTCTTTTGGACTGTTATATGATGTAATAATAACATATACAAAATATATTTAAATAATAGTAGTTTAATTAGTTTGATCAAGTCTTGACTTTTTTGACTTGGTAAAAAATCCTTGAGTCTTCGAGTTGTCTCAACCTAATGAAAAATCAAGTGAAGTTTTCAAGTTTTTGAACACTAGCCATAGCCTAATCCAGTATATTTTTTTGTCGATATAAAGGTCATGTCATTCTCAAAAGAAAAAAAGAAAAATCTCATATTTGTGATTTATTAAAAGGATTCATATATATATATATATTATATATATATATATATATGTATGTATCCTCCTCCTTGTCACACATATTGGAGGTATTGGGATCTAACACGAACAAGGGTGTCCAAACATAATAGTTTTAAAAGATGCAAGTACTTGGTATAACAAGCTCTTCACAAAACAACAATTTTGGTGAGAGTTCATTGCAAAATGTTAAGTGCTTGTTGTGCAACCTTAAAGGTTGTAGGTTTGAATCTCGCTGTCATTTCACAAATAAATAAATTATGTGGCAAAATCTCTGTGTACACCTGATAGATCAGAGATTTAGCTCTTTAAAGGTGGACATACCTGAAGACTGTTGATTCTGCTCCCCTTTTAATGAGCTAGAACTGAATATATTTGTACACTTGGGACATTCATCAGAGATTGTCATCTGCGAGACCACATTGGAAAGCACTACTACTTGCAAGATAAAAAAAACAACATGATGAATATCATTCAATAAAAATACAACCAATTACATGATAAATTGATTTAGCAAAACGGCCACTGATAAGCATACTCCCCAACAAGCATTTACAGGCAAACTAAGCCCTTTACAGTTTGCCAAAATATATTCATAGAACCAGCGAGGGATTGTTTATGTTACTTCTCCAAAAAAATAATAAAAAATAAAATAAAAATAAATGTGGTAAGGAATTGACACAATAAAATCTGAAGTTAATATTTCTACGTCATCTTCAGTTGGTAAGGTTAGATCTTTCAACTTCTTATTCTTGGAGAAGCTGATGAGGCACAAAAGCATCACAAATCCACACACTGATCAGAAATATGCCAAGCTGCTCCAAGGCCACAATATTTAAACATCGTTTATGACACAGGATGGTTTGCTAAAATTGTAAATAAATCATTAAGGCATGAACTAATGAAGCTTCAGACCAGTATTGGATGAACATTTAAAAATGATAATAAGCTACTCTGTAAGAAGGAACTGGTATAATATCACACATCAACAACTAAAAAGAATCAATTATGGAAATGAGATTTACAAATACCTGCTTTCGCTGGCTGAACTCATTAGAAGGGATCGGATGCACACTTTTTGATTTGGACCATTTAGCATTCTGAATAGAACTTTCAGAAATACTTCCGTTCTCACCAGATACAGGAAGCTGAACCAAGAAAGAACTTCTCCCTGCAAATGCCAGTAAGAAGTTCTAAATAATGTGGTGAACCCAATATCATAGGTGTGACCCAACTAATATTGTCATGTGGTAGATATTGACATAGAAGAAATTTATTGAGTTACCACGACGGAGGTCCAATTACTCCAAGATGATGAATCTTTGTTTTACCATTTTATTGCTTAAAAGCAATAAGATGGATTTATTAAGCAAAGGAAAAGCTAAATAACAACATGGCCAATGATGAGGCTAAAATCAGAAAACCCATCTTAGCAAGAGTATCTGCATCTCATGGACGCAACAAGAGCTATCAGAGGTCAAATTAGTCAGAATCTTTTTCAACAATTATTTACTTCTTCATTCGAAATAATGAAGGATAATACTCAATATTCGTAAATACATAAACTACTCTAGTCTCTTTAACAATGAAGACATTGAAATAAATACTACATGAAGACATTGAAATTAGTCAACTTAAACTACTCTAGTTGAAATAATGGAGGATAATACTGAATACTCCTACATCTTGCATTCCCGATCACAGTTTATCCACAAAAAGCCAAGGCAGGAACAAGAAGAAAATGTCATTAGAGAGGCGGGATGGGTTGCAAGAACTCCGAAAACAAACTTCCATTTAAAATAAATTAAGAGGAAAAAGAACACCACTTACGCTTCAACTAACTATTCAGTTGTAGAGAAAATGTCATAAGAGGGGAGGGTTGTGGTTGGAAGAAGTCCCAAAACAAGCTATAAAAAAAAAGCATTCCATTTCAAGCAACTATTCAATTATATGGAAACAACATCACCATACTAGAGGAAAATAAGAGGCAAACAGTTTAAATCTCAAATATGGAGCTATTATAATTCATGGTAAGGATATAAAAACAAAGACTCTGAAGATAATACAATTATAAAGCCGAAAAAGGAAAGATGCATTTAACTGTACTATAGTACTGATTAACGTTTGAGCATACCAGAGCATAGTCCCAAAAGTTTGCGCCTCTGTATGCTTACCATTGCTGATTTCACAGTTCCTAATAAGCAATATAAATTGAATCAGTTAAGTACTTATGATACTGTATCACAAAGCGCAGCTCATTCTACGGTAATCTAAACATAGGACTTGTAAAGTTAAATCCAAAAACAACTTTGTCATTACAAGTAGAAATGAATGAAATCATGTTGGCTTAGATACATGATTAAAACGAAAAGTTCTTTTTAAGTAACAACATCGTGAATTAATGTCAAACTATGCAAACTCAACTATTTGTAAACAAACTATGCTTCCAACAGTTAAATAGAACAGTTCTTTTTAAGTAACAACATGTGAATTAATGAAAAAAGAAATCATGCCTCAGTAGTCACAATGGCTATGACATAACAAGGATATGGGAATGGTTCAACCACTCTTCTGTGTTGAAATTTATAAGAAAAAAAGTCCAAAAATAAATCTTGTATAAAAATAGTAAAATATAGAGTCTGTCCATATACCCTAAAATACAGGGTTTAAAACCCAACTCAACCATTTTCCTACAAGTACCATATATAATATCTCAAAAAGAAATTTCACACACACGCCAGTCAATAAGTAAAACATAGAAGCAAATGATAATAGCTCAGTTGCAAAACAAGTAAAGAACTGGTAATTAACAATTCAACAGGTTCTGATTAGTTGTGCCCAGACACGGCCAAACAAGGAAGGGGATTCAGTAACAACATGGTCAACTATAATTAAGAATCTCCGAAATGTAAATAGCTAATGCTGTGTAATTTACACAAAATGGAATATATAGATACCACGTTCTTGGGCTTCACAGGTATGATAGCTTCTAATGGCATCTCCACTATCCAGTCTCCTATTCTATGGTTCAAACCCACATGACAGAAGCAAAGCCAAACTGGCATGTACACTTTACTTACAACCCAAAAAAAAACACTTCAATTACCTCTCACTCATAATGTTTCTTGCATTAATAGAAACAGAACAATGAAATCCTAAATTCAACAGAACCTTCAAAAGCTATTATAGCATTTAACCCTAGGCCCCATTTTGATGCATGGAAAGAAATGTACATTCTTGGGAAATGACTGAATGGCTATTTTTTAAGAAAGTACTCTCCTTCCCATGCATCCAAATAATCCCTTAAGCACCCACCTGATCCTATGGAATTGAAAACAACCAAATAGACAACAGCACATAAACACACACCATAAGTCAATCATAAATGGAATGTGGGTCATTTTTTTTAAACTATAGGCTAGATACAACTTTCATCAAAAGTATTTTCCTATCATATAACTACGTAAGATCAACCCACCAACCAACCAGCTCCAACCAAGAAATAAGGATGTCACAAAGGAAGCCCAAATGTAAACAGTGATCTTGTTCTTCATAGCCCCAAAGACACTGTTCAGATGCATGGAAAGGGAAGTACATCCCTGCAAAAATAGCAATTTTTATCCAAATTAGCCAAAGCCCCTATATTATTGGTCAAAGCATTTTTACTTCCCAGAAATTACTATTTTTTCCCTGCATCCAAGCTGTGCATATAAGGTCAACCCACCAACCAGCCAGCTCCATCTAAGAAACAACGACGTCATAAACGAAGCCCAAATATACCAACTACTCTTATTCTTCAAAATCCAAGTGCTCTGTTCAGATGCATGAAAAGGAAGCATTTTTTCAATGAAAAAAGAAACATCTCTTAACAGAAAAAAAAATGGTGAAACCCACTTCTATTTTTCGTTAAAAATGGCCAACTTGGAAGTCTAAGAACTACCCTTTCCATGCACCCAAACAGAGCGTGGAAAAATCCCAGAAAGCCAAACTGAACAAAGTGTTTAAAAGTCAGCGACCTTATCCAACCAACGCCGCATATACCACGACACTTCCGTACAGAGAGAGACGATATACAAAGTCTTACGTGTATAAGCGCAAAGAAACATATTCAGAAACAAGCCATGAAAGGAGAGAGGTGAGGGGGAGTGAGGCTGCTGATAGAATCATACCAAACGCTGCAGAAGCCCGTGGCAGGAGCGTAAAAAGGGGGAGAAATCAGGGGTATTTGAGGAAATAGTGGTGGAGAGGGAGGGTCAGTGAGGGAATATAACGTGGGAGGAGAAAATGATGTGGGCAGTGGAATCGGCCTATAACTAAATTCTAATCTAAGGCCACCACCTTTCCTTCTCCTTCTCTGATACTGCTTCTTCTTCTTCCTGTTGTTCACAAAGTTGGGGAGTTGATGGAAGGTGTGGAACGTATGTCCTGTGTTCTCTAGCATGGGCCAAATCCCCGAACTGCCCCCACTTCTCATCATAATACCCCTATACCACTTCAGGTGCTCCTGGTAATTACAACCATCATTCAAGTCAATTTTCTGCATTTATCTATTTATCTATTTTATTTTTCAATCAACTATAGCAATGATATATCTGCAGAAAGTATTAAAACAAAATTACCTGTTTAGTAATTTCTTCTTAAAAGAAATGATTTATGGCATCTAATATTATCTAAATACTTGAGAGAGAAATAATTTTTATTATAATTATAGTCAAAAATGAAGAAAAAGAAAAATTCTAATGCCGTCTTCTAAAATGTCTATATCATTACATAAATGGTAGAATTCTTATATCTTTCCTTACAAATTCTCATAGTCTACCTCCTTCTCTCTTCTTCTTTTTAATATTTGTTACTTATAATGCTTTGTTTCTATATTTAAATTTATTTTCTTCTTCTCAAATTATGTGATCAAAGTCATTTCAAATGATACATAATTTTTGCTTGGAGCATTCAATAAGTGATATATATGAAATGAGGTTTAGGAAAGATGATGAAGATGACAAACTCCTCATGGTCACTCATCGAATGTAATTTGATTCTACTGTAGATAGTGGACTCAGTATATGGAGAGTTAGATTTTACTATTGATAGGGTGAAAAAATAAGGCAACAGTTAAAAAGTTAATCATATATTTATAACATCGAATCAGTTTTAAGATGACAACTAAAATATAACCAAAGTTCATGTCGGTAGTTGAGGTCTCTAATTTTCTTTTTTTTAGAAAGTTAATCATATATTTATGAGATGAAATGAGTTTTACGATGACATCTAAAGTATGACTAAAGTTCACGTGAGTTATTGAGGTCTCCAATTTTTCTATGATTGAGATATGATATTTTGAAGTTTTATTGTCAATTATAAGAAATGTTAAAAACTAAATACATTAGTAATTATAGACAAAGGTCATAAATTTAATGATTAGACATTAAATATCTAAAGATAGTGAATAATGTTCAAATTTGGTTAAGTTAAACATGTGGCAACACCATAATGTCATAGATAATATTAATTAATTTGTTAAGAATAAATAAATTAAGCATATAACCAATATGTAATAACTTTAAAATGTAAAGTGTTAAATACAAAATACATAAAATATAAAGAAGTTAATGATCATATTTTTATAAAAATATCTTTTTTATACTCAATAAAATAGTCCACTAACATAACAAATTTCAAATCTTTTGTGAGTTTTAGAGGTACATTGCATCAACTCTTTAAAATGGTGAGTCATGGAGAGTCTATATTTATGAAAGATCAGAATTGAACGGAAGTTTAATTATCAAAGAAGCTAATGATAACATTTTCATTAAAAAATATCTTATTTACACTAGTTATAATTATAAATAATGTAGTAGTCCAATAGTTCAACATATAAATCATTAAACACTATATAATTTATAAAAATATATATAGTTGAACAAGAGTTGAATTGCCCAAAATCTAGATAGAGGAGGTTGAGAGTTAGAGTGGTGATGAATATTGAATTTATTAAATATCTCGGGGCAATTTGGACATTGTAGGGAGAGCATCACAAGTAAGAGGGGCAAAACAAAAAAAAAAAGAAACACACCCATCGACGGTCTCAGATATGGTTGTCATAAGAATATTTCATAGAAGAGTTTAAAAAAGAGTGAAATATTTATTTTTTATGAAGTGATTGTATATTTATCATATAATAAATTTTATATAATTGAATGAGATAAATAGAAGATTATAGATAGTGTAAGTAAAAGAAAAAGAAATTAATTTTGTGAATGAATTATAAAAAAAGATATCAATGATTTTTACTAACAAATTTTAAAGTCTAAATTTAAGGCCAATTATATGAGACTTAAATTTTACACCATTAATGTTCTTTCAATTCTCTATATTTTATCAGAAAATTTGTACTTCATTTCTTTTCTTTTTTGAATTTACGTGCGGAAAATCATGAGAAACCATTATAAAACCTCCACAGATGATACTCATTTTCCTTAAGGCACACTAGGTGAGGCCATGGAGGCTCGAACCTGACACCTCTCGCTTCATATGCCTTATTTAATTATTAGTTATCTTTTCATTAAATAAATATTAAAAAAAAAAACAAAAATAAAAGCTCATTCTCCAATCACATGAACAAAAGTGCCTTAAGTGCCAAGCATAGAGATACAGAGAGAGGCAGAGTGCATTCAGTAGTTCTTCCCCTTTGAGTGTTAGGAGTTGACTCCAATCCTACATACCTTTATGGGGTGTTTTGTGAAAATCAGAAAACCATCAAAACCTTAAAAGGGTTAAAAAATAAAATAGTCGCTATCCAAAATTCCTAATTCCAAATTTATATTTATTAAGTACTAACCACGGGTGTAAGTGGGCATCATGTTTGTATTTATTTCTATCCATATTCCTTGATGAAACTCCAATTTTCTAAATAACAAAATTGAGATGGAATCTAAGGATTCCCACAAGTGGGCTTCATTCGAGTCTTTTAGATTTTTTATTTTATTTTATCCTAGGAAATTTTTAGACAAATTTTTATATTTTAATTTCATTTAAAATGGTATTATTTTATGTTTTAAAAGAGCTTTGACTCGGACACTGATGTTTTTATCAATATAGAAACTGACTAGTGAGTAAATGATTTTTTGCATACTTATTTAATTTTATTCTTTTATAATCATTTTCAAAGGATAAAAAAATATGAAACATTCATTGTTATTATGGGGCCAATGTCTAGTGTTGATAAAAAAAATCGGTGTTTAAACAAAATTCATTTAAAATAAGTTTCAAACTTTTATTTATAAGATGTAAGGAAAAAAAAAACCTATCTCCATTCAACATTTGTCATATAAACCCCACACAAGTTAACTCAGCTGATAACATTCCGCTTTAGGAAGTAAGATGGTGCGAGTTCAAGTTCCCATGGTGTAACCTGATGACTATCTTGTGGGGGTGTGGGACTTCACCTAAGGAGGGAGTTTAGTAGGACTGTGCTTGAGGATCCCCTTGGGTCATAAAAAAAAAAAAAATTCATTTATCATGTAACTTTGAAAGTGATATTCTCAAAATGGAAATATTGCATGGGCTTGCCCCAATTTTAATGCAATACAAAATAAGGACCTCCAAAAGAGTTCAAATATCAAAACTCAACTATGTATGAAATTCTTAGCCATATAATCTAAGACCTTAAAATAAATGATTAATATTAAAATATTGGGAGATGCTACACACACCCCTAAGTAATACCGTTTTATACTCTCAAACTCATGTGATAAATCACAATTAGTTGAATTTTTAAGAATTAATATATCAATCAAATAACTTATTACATCAACAATGAATATACGAGAGTATAATTTGAAAGTAAACTTCGTACTTTTCTAAAATATTAGATACTTGAGTCATTACATGCTACTGAAAATCTGAATTAAGAGTGTTAGAGTATGTTAGATTAGAGTTAAATTTTTAATTCAAATTAAAAATTCGATTAACTGAAAAGTTGAAACGTCAACCCTTCTCTATTTCATTTCGCCTAAATTTCATATATCTCTCTCATTTAATGGGTTTGGTGCATTGGTTATATAAATAACCTTCAGATGTTTTTCCTTTGGCTCCGAAGTGTTTGTTTTTGAGTTTATACACTCTGTTTTTTAATTTTATCCAATATTGAGAGGAAGATGCTGACATAAGATTTGAAACTTTGATGTACATAATATCTACAATAAAAAAATTAAATAAAGTTGATGAACTTGAGATTGCTTCTAGTAATCGCAATTAAAGTTATTGATTTGAAGTGTCCAACCTGAGCCAGATTCAGAATGTTGATTAGATATTTGGTTGGTTTAAGTGGGGTTTATATATATGTTTTTTAAGTTAATTTTCTAAATAGGTTGCTTAGATTGGATTGAGTTCCGTCGAAAAATGAAAATGTTGGATTTGACTTGGACTCAACACTTTATGATGCAACTCAATTTGAGTTACAGTCCTATCCAGCAGATGTTAAAACTCAAAAACATTCAACTCTAAACAAATGCAGCTCACCAATTACAGTAGATTCAAAATTTGTGAGATATCTCACTTCACTAATTTTTGAGACCTGCGTAAACCTTCTGTGACGTCTTGGCTCGGAGGTCCAGATAGCCGAACCCAGTGGACCTCAAAACTGAGAAAAATGATATATATGAGTGTGTATGTATAATTGCATTCTTACTACTTTTAAAATTTTGGTACTTACCCCATAAAGATGTAGGATATTTTGCAGAGGAGGGGTCCATAGGCCCCCAAGAACGGGACTAATGAATGACTTGAAAACCTTTACTTATTTTGTATTTTGAAGAATGTCATATGCTAGCTCTTAGATGTTGTGACAAGTTTTGAATGTAAATGATCAGAATGTTGTAATTAGTACTTTTGAGTTTGTATATAAATAATGCATGGAATGTAATTAAGAATCTAGTCGGGCCATGGATTTAGTTGTATATTAGATCTATGAACTGGTGAGAATGAATAAATGCAATGAAGTTGTTGATCTATGAGGAAAAGTATGAGTCTACAAGTGGAATTAAACGTCAAGACATTTCTATTTTTCAAAGGAACTCTGCCAAAATTTTAATCAAATTTTCAAATCCTAAATAGAAAAAAATAGTTATGTGTACCGGGGTTTGGGCTGTGACAAGAAGTGCCGAAAAATAAACTAATTTAACCTATTGAATATTTTTTCATTAAATTTAAAATGTCAATGATGACAAGGAAGCTTAGTCTCAACCCAATCACGAGAGTAACTTCAATTATTATCAAATTGCAGTCTTTTCAAGTGCATATATTGAGTAAAAAGAGGAAGATGGGTGATAAAATAGTTTTATCAAAAGTTAAAAGGTCTTTTTAAAATATGAAAAATATAAAAAACTTCTTTCATATATATATATATATATATATATGCTCCTGCGCACACAGAGATTAAAAACGTGTTTCACCAAACTTGATGCAAACGACCAATGGGCACTATTTGGGCCATGGTTGGGTAGATTTGAAAGGCCTTAGCTTATATACGATGCCAATAAAATTTCTTTTTAATTGGACAAGAGAAGTCATATTTTCTAAGACCCTTAAAATTTCACATTTATCTTACAATTGCAATTCGTTGGGTTATATCAATAGATTTTAAAAGTCAAATTGGTGTCAACTTGGTACAGGAGGTACATTTCACGGGGTAGGTGGTGCAACTATGATCATGGGATGGATGGCTTGAAAGATCTATATTAAATGCCTACAAAAAATTAGTTTTAATTAACAACTTCAGCCATAGTTTTAAAGTGCCCAAAAATCAACAATGATTTAGGAGTGCAATTTCATCAAGTTCAATTTCATGGCTAAAATCTTTCAATCAAGTTTATTTTTATACACATAAAATCTTTGCAACCCACTCAATCCCATAATCATAGGTGGGCTCCACAAGGAGCTCCCATTGTAGGAGCACTTTATGAGGTGTGAGGCTAACCATTTTCAATTTATATATATATATATACATATATAAACAAGAATAACCCATAGATGAGTTTGCACTTAACTTTGTTGCAAACTTTGGGTTGTGGGGCCTACAATGGACCCAATGTGTTTACGCGCCCCCCACCACACCCCCCCCCCCAACACACACACACACACACACACACACTCACCCACCCTCACAATCGCCTACCCCTTGTGAGTAGCACCTGTAACTAATTTGACTTTTAAAGCTCATTTATATGACCTGATGAATTTCCACCCATTAGACAAATATGAAATCTTGAAGGTCTTAAAAAACGTAGCTTCTCTTATATAATCAAGATGATTTTTTTTAGGCAACATATACAAGTCAAGGCCTTTCAAACTCACCCATCCATGTGGGTCTATGTGGGGTCATTTGAAGAGGTCTTCAAAAACGTGGTTTTTCTTATCCAATCAAGATGAAATTTTATAGGCAACATATACACGCCTAGGCCTTTCAAATTCGCCCATCCATGTTGGCCTATGTAGGGTCATTGAAGAATTTGCAGGGATCGCTAATATATATATATATATATATATATATATAGTCTATTGGATTTCAAAAGCCACAATTTTTATGGGTCAAAAGATCAACTCAACCTTAGTTCAAACTGTGTAGGGTAGGGTGTTAGGCATGTAAGGGGTTCACATAAAACCTAGGTGGGACCCACATGGGGTCCAAAAATTTAGTTGCTCGTGGGCAATGTCGCTCGGATGTATATATATATATATATATATATATATATATATATATATATATATATAGAGGGGGAGAGAGAGAGAGAGAGGAGAGTCAAACTTGTGTGCTCCAAGATTTAATAAGCCATGGTGACATGTGACTATCATTATCACTAAAAACGCAACCAATAATATGGTTGGACCCTACATGAGTGGCAAAGAGACTAAGGGTGGGTGTTAAGAGTGTGTTTGCGTGTGTCTTGTTTTGTTGTTTTTTTTTTTCAAAGGGCAAGGACATATTGTACATGTTCCCGATGTAGAATTCTCATTCCATAAATATGTACTAGTTTTTTTTTTAACATAATTCTCATTACCATTGTAACATTGTTGTCCAAGATGATAACAATCAATAAAAGGTGAATCAACCTGGGTTTGGCACTTAAAATTGGATTTGACACTAAAAAAATTCAAACACGAACAAGATTCTAAAAAATTGGCTAAGATTTACAAGAGCAGCATGGAACTAAGGAGTTCATATAGTGGGCTAAATGGGTCAAGAAACCTTGTAGGGCTTCATGCCCAGCTGTTTGTTAAACATACTCACAATATTTTTGAGCCCAGCTTGTGAGTCACATTTGCACTTCCGTGTTAATTTTTCCAAGGGTCAACTACTGATTTGATGCCCAAAGGGACTTGAACCCAAAACAAAACTATATTTGCAGCAGGAACCGTACAAATTAGTAAAGAAACCTGAACATGACCAGGGTTCTATTAAATAGGCTAAGATTTATTAGAGGAGAATAAACAAAGAGTGTAATGGCCTGGCCCTTAAAAAAAAAGTGAGCTCACATGGTAGGCTAAATGGGTCAAAAAACCTTGTCGGGCTTCAGAGGCTTTTACCTTAAAGCCCAAGCCTAGCCATTTGCTAAATATACTAAAAAAATGAGCTCGAGCTTTAGCTTGTGGATCATATTTGCACTTCCATGTCAGTTCCCATAGCTGTAAGGAAGATAGTGAGGGAACTATCTTTTGAGATCGTAACCCAGGCTCTTAGTAATGTCTGTGGAAGAAGTTGTGCATTGACTCAAAAAATTGTTTTTTCTCCGGGACAACTCACTCAAACAAACCACTATCCATGCATTTGATTTCATGGGAATACTTTTGATTGGATGCATTGACAAAGCTTCGGCCGCATTTAAGCCCATGAACAACCTGATGCAATAGGGATAGGGAGAAGTGTATGAGTCCTTGAAATTGACCATCCTATTGAACAAATAATGTTTGCTGCAGTGATGTCCCATTATATTCATCATTCTTTTGAGCGGTAACAAAGAGAATAAATTGTATTAATGAAAAAGTAAGGTGCATAAGGCGGCAACGATGGGTTATATATTCATCATTTGAAGAAGTTGCTTTCTGAAGCTGTGCCTAAGGAGAGCTGTAGCAAGGCTTTCAGCATTTGGACAATCCAAGTTTGTGGTTGGTTCATCCAGTGCTAATATTCCACAACTGAGGCAGAATGTTTCAGCCAATGCCAGCCGTATAATAAGTGAAGCAAGTACCTGAAGAAGGCAAAAAATAAGTCTCATATATTGCATTATCTTAGTCAAAAGATAAGTTTCACTTCCAATAAACATTTTCAAGAGTTCAACAAATTTTATTCCATGAACCAAGTTTTATTTCTAATGTACCCTACGAGCCAGGTTTGGGAAGAAAGTATGGAGTCAAAAACTGGTTAAAAGCATGTCAACTCAGTGTCCCTACTGAGATTTAATAGCAAAAACGGAGATTTAATTCTCTAGAGAATATGTGAAGTGATTCTAATTTGAGGATACCCAAATGCAGTTTCCACCACAAAAATGACTTCTTTGTTCCAAGTCAGAGCTTGAACAAGCAGTCAGTAAACGCCTCTCAAGACCACCACATCCTAAAACAAGCTTATACATGAGTCTAAATAATCATCTGTGAACTTGTTTGTGGAGAAACCACATGAACTATAAACAAAATTCACATCATCAGCACCACAAGATTTCATTGTTTGAAACAATTCTCCTTTTTCTGCATGTGAAATAGCAAATACCCCTGGTATGGTTGATGTAGCATCTTCCACCTAAAGTTCACACAACCTTTCTATTTAGTAGTTCATGGATGAGGATAAATACAAGCTGATGAGACAATTGAGACAGCAAAAACCCTTTTCTTCCCTTCAGAATTCATAGAACACATCCAGATGCATCACTTCACAGACTAAATCAAGACTTGTCATTGAAGTCCATATGGCAAACTTATGGACGAAAAATTAAATACTGGAAAGAAATGGAAAGTCACAAAAAAATCAATGAAAAGCAATAGAGTCCAGTATACAACAAGAATATACAGTCAAATACGAGGAACATAAATTTTTAAGTGTTGTAAAAGATGCGTTGAACAATAAAAAGTTTGGTGGTGACTACTACTCATACTGTGAAGCCACCCACATGATGTCAGCTAATTGGGATTTGAACCACCCCCGTCGACTATCCTTCTATCTTACATCTGCCTGGCTTCCGCTCAACTATGTACTTCGTGGGACCCACTGACACAGATTTTCTTTCTCCCAGATCCTCGTCTGAATAAATAAACTCCTCTCCATTCCTTTTGTTTGCCAAAGATCCCCTTTTGCCTCCCAGATCTGATTCTCCAGCCCTTTGACCTCTCCCATTAGAGACTTTTTCCTTACATTTTGTGGGTGGTTCATAGGGCCATCTTTGTTTGTTCCCTTAGATCTGTAGTCTTTCTTCAGATTTGAACCAATAATCCCCCAACTCTACAATCGTTTTTGGCCCTAAATCACATCTGTATGGCGCAATTTTGAGTTTAAATGCCAATGGAACCCTCTAAGACCTATTTTTTGGTCTTGTTGAATAGAGGTTTACATTTATCCGCTGTTCCTACCCATATTATTGTTCCTCACCGGATTTCGGCATCTTCTTCGGATCAGTTTCTCTTTGTGGCAGACTTCTGTAGCAAAGTCTCATTACTTCCCGGTTTTCTGAAGCATTCCCAACGTTTCTGCCTTTTGCAGCCAGCACTTTCCGACATCAGATTCGGCCATCAAAACATTTTCTGCCGGCGCCATGCCATTTTTTGGAGACCTATACATCTATAGAGTGGAGTTGCGGCATTGCTGTTTCAAGAACTGAATTTCCACCGTTCCTTCTCCAATACTTGCTCCGGTACATGTTGTTGCGGGATGTCAGCTGGTTCCAGGCTCGGTTTTTTTAGATTCTTGTTGATCTGCATTCGCTCCATCAAATGGCATCACTATTGGATCGTTAAGTTGAATGTGTTCAAACTCAAGTGGGACCCGCTCAAATTTGGTTGGTGGGTTGTTGGGGGGGGTGGGTGGGTTTTGGTTTAAATATGTTTAACAGTTTCTTTAACTTATCAGTTACTACTATTGTATTTTCCAATTTAGTATTTTCCTTAATTGGTGCTTACTAATATTGTACTTACTAACTTTAGGCTTTTCCTCTTTTATTTTATCTTCCATATTTGTATTCCCTTTTTCTCTGTAAATATAAATGATAGGGTCTCTCCTTGATTAAGGAAGATACATCATATTCTCAGTGTATTATTCAACACAGGTTTCCCATCTTCCCTAAGCTATGTACATAAATGCACTAATTCCTCCTATATCACAACCCCCTTACAATGGAAACACAGTGAAATGAATTTTTGACAAATGCGACCAAATGTACCGCTAAGAGAACTGCTAAGAGAAAACTGCAATTCTGTTAAAGATATGAGCCAAACACACGTCTTTATATTTTCTAGAAATCTAGCTCTGTTCCTTGAATTCTGTGGAACTCATGGACTGAAACAACCCCCAAGCACATTTTGAAAACCAAGGTCCTTAAAAATGAAGAACAAGAGCAAGAGGGTCAACAGTAGGGAAATAATGGGGAAAATATGAAGTTCCATGCCCAACATTTGTTCATGCGAAGTATAATTCATTCAATCTCTATTTGGATGCATGAAAATTTTGTCTAGGTAAATGCTTAGTTTCTGAGATAGTTGGTAATGGAAGAGGAGCCTCTTTTGAATTAGTTTCCTCTTCCTCGATATTCAAATGTTGTTTGATGAGCAGCCTTTTGATTTTCAAGCAAACAAGTTTTTGTTGTTGAAACTCCACCTTTGTGAGCAATCCCAAGGCCAACCTAGGCCTCGCTGGGCCATTTGACATGACCAAGCAATTAGTTTGTTCAAAATCTTTGCTGAAATGGCCATTTGTTCAAAGCCACTTTGCACAACCCACTTAGCAAGAGTTTAGAATGTTCTCTGCTAGAAAGGTAAGAGCCAAACATCATAAAAATATTAACTTTCCATAGAATTTGTTTAGTTTCCATGGAATCCCTCTCAACACATCCAAAAGGCACCTATATTTAGGTCTAGCTTAATTTTCCCGTGTTGGACCCACATCTCTATTTTGAAAATTTGTGCTTCAAAAGAAAAGACTCCCTTGCTCTCCAAGTACTGACAACAGAGAAAACACATCCATTTAGATCTCATTTCCTTTATGTGCCTTTCAAATCTAAGTAGATCAATATTCACTCACCTTCTGACCGGCACTACACCTTCCTCTCATCTTAATTTCAGCATCACCAGTCTGCATGAGAACCTGTAAGATACAGCATGAGAAATACAATCAACGAGTGCTAGAAGAATTAGTGAAGCAAAGTGGGATTTTAACCACTCACCTTGTAGCTATAGGATCTTGTGCCAGCACCTTCAGAATCTGAGTGAATGCATATGTAATCTATATCCTGTCCCCTGTAAGTTTGCTGCCACAATTCCCTTGTAATCTTATTTATCTCCTCCATCTTCATGGTATGGAAACGCATCAGTGCTCTACAGACAGGCATAGCTCAGAATAGCTCAGAAATCAGATAAAGGAATAGATAGAATATGTACAAGAAATTTTTTGAAATGTTTTACTACATCTTGAATGGAATAAAATGCTAGAGAGGACCTCTAGAGATGGAAAGGTTAGCATGCATCAAAATGAACACACATCCTGAATGGAATAAAATGCTAGAGAGGACCTCTAGAGATGGAAAGGTTAGCATGCATCAAAATGAACACACAATCGATGCATCAACTAAAATTTACAGATCAATGTACAGAATTAGAAAATGAAGACAATTCTAGCATGGTCAACAAATAGCTGCTCCATGTTAGACAAAAGACATGGCAAAAAAGTAAAGGTACTCACTTATCAAGAGCATTGTAGTATCTGTCAAGGTCCTTATTTGCCATTTCAGTAGTCCGGAACAAGGTAATTAGTTAGGAATAATGTTGAAATAGAAAATTGGAGGAAGGAATGCAGATAGAAAGTTAATAACCTTTAGCTGAATCAGTTGGTTAAAAGAACCGCTTGTCAATGTCCTTGTATTGTGCCTGTTTGAGGTCAAATTTGTTCTTGGAAATATTACTCTGATAGACTGATAATGTTCCATGGCACCTGTTCAGTTGTAAAAATGAGCATATCAATTCCCTTTCTCATAAACAGTAATACAATTGAGGAATCAATACCATTAGGCCAATGATTAACATATTCCATGAAGAACTATACCATATTGGATTCTTTGAAACAGAATCGTGTTTGATCTCTCTAGTACCCTATTAACATTGTTTCGATGACAACTGAGTACCAACAAAACTTTCTTCTTTTGAAATCTAACTAAAACAAGGAAATGCTGCTTGTGTCATTGCTTCTAATAGAACTTGTCTATTGTTGTCTTCATGTTATTTTGACACTTCATTTTCATTTCTAAATAACTGTTTATTTAAATGCATTCATATATTATGTCGCACCGACAAATCCAATGTTAAGGAATCTTCTCTACCTGTACCGACAAAACTTGGACGAAGAATATTTTGTCACAATAAAGTACTAAAATATTACAAGTGATCGATATCAAAAGTAGCAATGAAACGTCGTTTCTGATGATCAGACCAAGCACATCAAATCAATTATTATTTTCCAAATCATAAGAAGATACCTTTTAATTTTTTTTTTTCTTTTTTTCCTTTTTAAGGCAAAAGCCTCTAGCTTTTAAGAATGCTGACCCAAATACTGGGATAATGATGATGATGACAACGACAACAATGACAACAGTGGTTACAATGATGGTGATCATTTGAGCTTCTTGTTGACAAGCTAGGCTTGTAAAGGACATGAGTAAAGAGTAGAGAAAAACCTTTTTTTTTTTTTGAGGTAAGAAGAGAATAAATTCATTAATAATAAAAAATGAGTACAAGAAAAAGGAAAAAACAAAATGGTTTAAGAGACATAAATCCAACAACAACAAGAAAAAATAGAAAAAACAAACCAATCCAAGGAAACAAGCCTGAGAAACCAAAAAATACAAATAAGTCAAGAAACACATCCAATACAACCAAGACGCCCACATAGCCCCTCTTTTCCCGTAAACCACAAGTAGAAAAACTTGTCAAACATATAACGTAAAATGACGGTATTTAATCTATGCATTACTAGTTAATAAATTCTGATAAGGCTGTACAAGGCTGATTTTCTCCCACAAAGTTTCTTATCTTCCAGTCATATAACCAAGTCCTCCCTATAATTCATCTCATAGTTGAACCCTCATCAATCTTCTTTGATTTTTAGTGTTACATGCATTCAACATATACAATTTCATATTTACACATATAGTGCCCCAACCAATATTTCATTGTAGAAGCTCAACTAAGGAACTCGAGAGAAAATCCCAGGCTAATTGCCTAATTATTGATTGAACTTGAGAGGAATGACTTCACTAGAAAATGGAAAATAAACCTCTTGAGTACTAAGAAAGAAGAGAAGCAAAAGGAGAATCAAGAAATAGCAAGGTAAGCAAACAAGAGACTAGAAAATCCAGGTAAGAAGCTAGAAGATGTGTTTATATTACCTGACCAACAGCCTCTACATGGGGTTAGGGTCATATAGAGAGGTTAGGCAAATCACTTTCCTAGAATAGCAACAATGGAACTCTAATTGCTCGTATTATCAAAATAATATAAAGGCTTCAATAGATACTTTTAGAGAATAGCTCCATGATATCATAGACATAGCTTGCTTACAACCGTCTTTGAAGAATTAGAACTAAATTAGGCTCTTAGCTCCACAAGCCAAGTTCATCAAGGTGTACAATAGATTTCCCTTCAGCCTCATCCATTTGCTATTACACGACAAAGACTCTAGATCTCCAGAATGATTGCAACCACAATTTGATAAACCTAACCAGTGGCACTATGGTGAAATGATGATAATTCCTTTTAGTTGTCAAATGGTAAAAAGAATATTTTCTTGATGTGTAGTATTCCATTCAAGATGGGGTAACAATTTTTTTTTAGCCATAACAAAGATAAAATATTATTAATGTAAAACGAGTAGGTACAAAAACAACAATGGGTCTAAAAGGTTTAAACCCAAAGACCGCTGGCAAAACAAAAGTACATCTATACATATATCAAAATACTATAATGTGACATGGATTTCTCTCCACGCCTGAAGAAGCTCTCAAAGGTAGAATACGCTAGTATTCCTGGAATCCAACCCGTTCTTTGCGAAGAAGTCAGCTACTACGTTGGCTGATCTCCTAAGGCAAAAGAGATCTCGCGACCCGAGCACAACGTCCCAATCTCCCTTACAATTGTGATCATTTCCCAAGGAGGCATTTTTAACCCCTTTGCCCACTTGATCGTGTTTGTCAAGTCCCCTTCAATAATTAGTTTCCCCCAATAAAGAGGTGTCTTAAGGTAACTTAGCTCTCTGAAAGACATACTAGTCAATGCACAAGTTGCAATAAAGGGTCCCAGAACTTAAGGTGGAAGGCGCATGTCTAGACATGAGCTTAATTATGCCAGGGGCGCTTATTTAGATACTCAAAAATATGTGCAGGTTCTGGTCATCAAAAAAAAAAAAAATGTGCAAGTTCATGGATTCGTGTCCTCATTCTATCAATGTTAAAAGAAAAAATACCAATACTAGTCATCCAAAGCAACAAAACATTTGGCAACTCACCTTCCAAACAAATTATATTACCACTTATTGTACAGATGTTCAAGTATATATCTAATAATTAACCTTGAACGGGGTAGCTCAACTGGTAGACACTTTGACTCAACAACCAGAGGTCTCATATTCAAGTTCTGCAGTCACCTGATGCCCATAGCTTTTTTTTTTTTTTGGGGGGGGGGGGGGGGGGGGGGGGTTTGCGTGTTGTGGGACCACTACACAACACAATTGACTATGTGGGACCGACCTTTAGACATAGTTGACCAGAATTCCAGGTTGGAAAATTGACTTAGAAAATATTGCAAGCTACGTAATTTAGTGTAACTGATTATTCTTTTATTTTCTTTCATTTTTAGCCATCGTAATTGACTCCTTATAATCTATTTATACATGTACTCTCCTTTGATTATAGACAATACAATACAGTCAAGAGAAAAATTCCTCTCCTCTAATACTTCCTTCTCTTTTCATTGTTATTTTCCTTTCTCTATTATTATTTTATAACATGGTATCAATCAGAACGATCTTCTGAACGCTTTATGAAGTATTTTTTTTTCCATTTTACTGTTCCTCACCGGATTCTGGCGTCACCTTCAACTCCGATCTCTGAGGACACATGTAGTGGAACGTCTCCTCTATTCTTCCTTCTTCAGTCTCAGGCCTTAACTCCAAGTTTTACAACAGTTTTGAGAGTTCCTGAGGATTCCTGATGCGGCGCATCCCAGCACATCTCCATCTACGCTATTTCCGTTCCTTGCTATTGTTATTTCCATGTTTTTTTTTAGTAGGTATTTTAGTTTATTTTTAGAAGAGGATATTAATGTAATTCTGATTTTCTTATTTGGGGATAAGATAGTATTATATAACCCTCTCTTGTAAGTTGATTCCAACGATTGATAAAATAAGAGTTTGAGATTTCGAGCATACCTCTATGCCAAGCATGTGTTGGTGAGAAACCAAGGGTGTGAAGCCAGGTACTCTTCTCTTCTTCTTCTTCTCCACTTCTTTCCCTTTCTTTTCTTTTTGACCTTTTGCAACCCCAAAATCCATCTACTGTTGCCGTAACCCACAATACCCATCTCCATACATGCCATGAACTCCCAAAGTCCCTTCCCTTGTTGCCGCCACCTGTTCCTAAGCCAATACCAGACCCATACAGTGCTGCCGTGACCTTTTCCTAACCCATACAGCCACCTGCTGTTTTCGTACAGCCCAAATCCATCCCCTTACCTTTTCCTTGCTGCCAAAAAGCCTTCACAGACCCTTCCCCTTTAGCCGAAGCCTCTTGCAGACCCACCCATCCAGTTCGTTCCCTCCAAGATCCCTTCCTAGTTGCCGTAACCCAATCTTCCATTCTCCACCTTTCCGCCGTTCTCTCTAGCACCCTTCGTGTTTCATATCCTTTGGCTATTCATCGTCCCTTCTTTCTTCCTTTATTTCCTTAAATAATGTGCTTATTTAAGACTGTAAACCATTTTAATTATAAAATCACGTGTGACCCATTTCAGTCAAAATCATTCAACCCTTTTACTTAATTTTTCATGTATTATTTACATCAGATTTTGAGATGTTTTTGCATGATTATTTGTGATAAATCTTATATTAACTAATTGCATATATTAATTGATATTTAATTTCAGTCCATTTTAGCTTTAGGGTGCATTATTTTCATCCTTTTTAATCTCTAGGGAACCACATTTAGGTATTTAGGGTCACCCTATCTTTTGTCCTGCGTCAATTCCTTTGTCATTGGCCTTTCCTGCTACAGTTTTTCTTCTCGGTCGTACAACTTTTCTCCAACGAAGATTCTGTCTGTGGGACCCTACATACTCTAGCCGTTTTTCCAAGATCTATCCATCCGTGTTGGGCGATCTCCTCTTTGGACTGTGTGGGACCAGCTTCAAGCCAATTTCTTCCACTGTAGCCTGGGACGCAAGAAACCCATTTTTTGGACTTTCTTGTTTAGATCTCAGTGTTTTTTGAAAGTTTTGGCTTGCAACCAAGCCTAGTGATTTCGCCCATTGCATGGGTGTCCACCACACCGGATTTCTCCCTCTTGCATCAACGGTGGGACCGCTCTTTCTACTGTTTCTCTTCCGTTGATTGCCTAGGATGCCTGCTACCCTATTTTTCCTAGGATTCTACTAGATCTGCTCTTTTTCTACTTGGACTTCACTCCAATATGCCTCTTAGGTGCCACCACAGTCTCCATTCACATCTCCAACGTTTGTGGTTGTCATTGCCTGTGCTCGCTTCTCTTTTCAGACAAATTTATGCTGTTGTTTTAGCACCAAAGTTTTTTTTTTGGATTACTACTTCAACATCATGGCATCTTCTTCTGCATTTCCTCTTCCTAAGATGGCTTATTCTGACACTCAACACCAGAGGCTCACGGAAGAAGGGTACCCATTTTTGCACATATTGCAAGATGTCGAATCATTATGTTGATTCATGCTACAAGCTTCATGGACGACCACAACAAGCTAATCTCTCTGCTGCCCCTCATGTTGCTCTTTCCTTTGATATGGCTAGTGATTGTACCCCAATGACTAGACGAGATTTTCACTTATTAGTGCAACGACTGGAGTGCCTTCAATCCTCCAAGGTCTCTACTGTTGTCTCCTCGCAATCAGGTACTAAGCCCCTCGCCCACCATGACTCAACCCATTCTTGGATTATTGATTCTGGGGCCACTCACCATATGGCTGGTCTGTCTAACATTTTCTCTTCCCTTTCTCCAGTCTCATACGGTAAGGTCAAACTAGCTAATGGGCCATTTACTGATGTTACTGGTATTGGCACAATCCATGTTTCTTCTACTTTGACACTATCCTCAATCTTGCAAGTTCCCAATCTCTCACGAAATTTATTATCAGTTAGTGCCCTTACTAAAACATTGAATTCCTCAGTCACCTTCTTTCCTTCTCATTGTGTCTTTCAGGTTCTGTTCACGAAGCAGATAATTGGTGGGGGCCGTGCAGTTGACGTCTTATACTTCTTGGACTCTCGTACCGCCGCATCATCTGAAGCTTGTGCGACCTCCTCAGACAATGTGTGGCTTTGGCATTGTCGCCTAGGGCATCCCTCTGATTTTATTTTGAAGCAACTTGTTACATTTTTGTCTTTCTCTAAATTTAATTGTGAACATTGCCAATATGCCAAAACACAGTAGACATGCTTTTCCACCATCTCTCCACCATACTTCTACATTATTTTCTATTATACATTCTGATGTCTGGCAATCTCCTTCTGTTTCCCCGCACTGGTTTCCGTTATTTTGTCACGTTTATAACAATTATTCTCGCATGACATAGACACATATGATAAAAACAAGTCGGAGGTCTTTGATCTTTTTTTGCTCCATTACCACTGGGTTCAAAACCAATTTTCTTGTAAGATCCGAATTTTGCGTAGTGATAATGGAGGAGAATATTTGTCGCACTCGTTTGTCCAATTTTCTTGGTATAGAGTCTCAATTTTCTTGTCCTTCTCACCTCAACAAAAGCCGTCGTTGAATGGAAAAATCGTCAACTCCTTGAAGTTGCCAGTTCCCTTCTTTTTTACCATGCATTTCCCCAAGTCTTATTAGCCTGAAGTTGTTTTAACCTCCTATTACATTATTAACTGCATGTCATCCCGAGTTCTACCGAACAAATCTCCTCTTGACCTTATCTCCTTGCACAAACCAGTCCTTATTATTCCATTGCATGTCTTCAGGTATATTTGTTTTGTTCACCAGCTTTCTGGTGATAAACTGTCTCCCGGGCCGTGAGATGTGTATTTTTGGGATACTCTCCCTTTCATAAAGGCTATTAGTGTCTTGATCCCCTCACTGATAAGAGATATGTATCCATGGATGTTACCTTTTTTTAGAGAGTCCCTTACTTTTGTTAGATTCATCTTCAACTCCTCATTCTTCTTCTGTTCTAGCTCTTCTCCCTACAAATATTGGCCCTTCGAGCCCTGCCCAGCCCCTTTTGGTGTATCACCACAGGCATCCCACGCCCTCAACTACAGTTGACCCCATTCAATCATCTGCCAGTGGCCCAAATCAGTCAACCACTAACCCTGATCCTCCCATTGCACTTCGGAAAGGTAAGCGTGCTTGTACCAATCATCCCTTTGAACGTTTTGTGTCCTATCATCATGTTTCTCCTTCCTATCACAGTGTTCTTGCAATCCCAGACAACATTAAGATTCCAAAGATGATTAATACTGCTCTTCGTGATCCCTCCTGGAAAGCCCTTGAGAAAAATAATAGCTAGGAGATGGTTCCTCTTCCTCAAGGAAAGACTCCAGTTGGGTGAAAATGGGTCTTTGCTTTGAAGCATCATCCTGACGGGTTCACTGCTAGATATAAGGCTCGTTTGGTTGCCAAAAGCTTTATGCAGACATATGGTGGTTGTTTATCAGGAAACCTTCTCTTCTGTCGCCAAGATTACCTATGTTTGAGTATTGATTTCTATTACTACAGTAACTGCTTTTATTGGTGGCCCACTCCTATCAGATCTCCTATCAAGCCATATGCCATCAAATTCTTCCTTTTTCGTGAAGATTTTTGGTATTTTTTGGGAATTTTTGGCATAAAGGTTAGTGAAAATCCCTTTTCCTCCTAGAACCCTAAAAAAACTCAGAAACTGCACTTTTTCAGAATCCTTGATCCATTATTTTGTCCATTTTTTTTTCATGGGACCCCTACAAATCCCAGCCGTTTTTAGGTCAGCCTCCATCCATCTGATAGACCACCCTATTTTCATTTTGTAAGTTCCACTTGTATCAGTTTTTTGCTGTGTAAATGTTCCACTCAGAACAGTATTGTTTTTGTTTTCTGGGGCTGCTTCTTGGTTTTCTTAGACAACATAAAATACAATATGATGGCAAATGTAATGCAAAAAGATATACGGAATGGTGCCCACAAGTGTGGACACTTAATGTGCGTCTTATGGTAGGTTATAAAAGTAAAAAGATTAAAAAAGGGGTTTTCAAAGAAAGTAAGGGATGTAAAGTGGGTACGTTGCGCATGACTAATCGTAAACTTTTTGTGGGTAATAACCCAAGATCAAAGAAAGTATGGGACATAGTGGTGGAGTGTACTAGAAAAGATTCGCAAGCTGGAAGAAAAACTATGTATCTTTGGGTGACATAATTACATTGATCAAAGCCATTTTCTCCAACTTGTCGATCTATTATACATCTCTTTAAGATGCCTGAAGGAGTTTTTTTTTAAAAGTTAACTTCATTAAAAGGAAAAGATAATATACATAAAAATAGAAAATAAGCTAGAAGCAGCCTACCAAAACAAAAATAAAAGCCCACACCAGATTACAAGAAATTATTTACAACTTCCAAATCAAGAGACACCCCAAGTCGAGCCATTTCATCAGCTGCTTAATTTGCCGATCGAGGAACCCAAGCAACCTTAAACTGAAAGGAAGAAATAATATGCCGAATCCTTTCAATTTTATCCAAACAAATACATAGACATTGGGAACAAATACAAAGAAATTTTATGTGGGATAGCATGGGGGAGAAGAAGAGAATCCAATTGATTAAGTGGGAAGAGGTACTGAAGTAAAAAAGAGAAGGTATGGATCTTGACAGGTTGCAGGTTTTAAATGATGCTTTTCTTTGTAAATGGCTATGAAGATATGGTAATGAGGCACATTGTTTATGCGTGGAGTCTTAGATGCTGGTTTTAATGCCATTTCTTTTGATAAATGGCAATGGAGATAGGGACTGAGGCCCATTTCTTCTGCTTTAGTGTTGGTTCTTAAGGTTCCACTATCAAAGACATAAGACCTAATACTGAAGCAGTCATTCATGAACTCTCTAGCATAGAATCAAAAAATGGAAGGGCTAGGAGAGGACACCTGAAATCATTTTTTAATCTTTTTACTTTTGTGACCTACCATAAGAGGCATTAAGTGCCCGCACATGTCACATTACATTTGCCATCATACTATATTCTATGTTGTCTATATATACTTTCTTCTATGTTGTCTATATATGATTTCTACTATACCCTTACTATATTTGTAGAGGGGCTTCTATATATTTCTCACATCATTATGATCTTGTGTAATATAGCATATTCTCCAATTGAGATACACTTGCTCCCACAATAGTTTTTTTTGGCCAAAGCTTCCATCATCAAACCATTTTCCCATATACCTAGGGCCAACTTTTCGTGTTCAAGATTTCCTTTCTACCCTATCAAACCAAACTCCCTGTTACCCCACACAATCAAGTCCTTTATCCCATGATCCAAATATTTAAGGACTCCCCCTTCTTCTAGCCCATAGCACCTGTGGCCTTTCAATTATTCATATAGGCCTGTTTCTAGAAGTGTACATACACACCCAAACAATCTTAATCAACCTTCTCTTATTTTCTCATGTACTGGAGCTACTTCAAAAGATTCTTCTAAAGCAAACATTTCTAAACTCTATTTTTAGAGTCATTCATTCAAGAAGCAAAACTGAAACACAGAAGACCTTCTTAAAAACCTTCATAAATGAAATAAAGAAAATAAAAAATCCCATAAAAATTATAAATCTAAAAAGTTCCATACCCATACCAGCCCCACAAACCTGGTAGATCATCATACAGTAAATTTTGAGGTAAATCTGATTAATGTTATCAACTCTAATTATTGTAACTGACGGGCAATAAATGAGCTTTCATAGCATCTTTTCTAATTTTGTCAACATCAAATTCCCATTCCCCTAAATTAAAAAAAAAAAAAATGTATCTACTAATAAAAAAAAAAATATTTTTTTTTGGAAAGTTTACTGGTTTCCTTTCAACTTCCTAAATCTAAGAGAAAAAGTACATAAAAAAAATAATTAAGGATATTTAAAAGATTTATCCTTGACTTCATGTCAACCATTTGATCTTCTTTTTTGTGTAAATAAAATGTGTTATCTTGGATTTTTTTTTATTTCAGTTACCATGAAAGATACAATGTATGATCTATTGGTGTCGCCTCTCAAAGCTTTGATTGGCACTCTCAATCCAGTTATCTGTTTTTCTAATTTTCATATACCATTCTAAGAAACCATCACTCTTTCGATCAATTTGGTCCATTTAACCCATTTTAGTATTTTAAATATATATATATATCCATTCAACCCTCGTCTACATTACTATCACCAGGGCAACAACAAGAAGAACAACACCATCTCTATACTAAAGTGCAAATACAACCAAACCCAACTTGTACAATAACTCAACATAAAATGGTGTAGTTTATGACAAGCCTATTTTTTTATCAAAATTATATTACTGCATTCGTATACAATAATTACCAAGGACTTAAGGCCATCAGTAAATTACAAGCAGCATGGGTTTTTTTTTTTAACTGATTCCAATATCAGTTGGAGAGAAAAACTAATGCAAGAATTAAATCTTGACTAACCAATTTTTTAGCGATAAATTCTTGACTTACCTCAGACAGAAGCTCTCTCTTTCTTGTTGGTGCTTTTTAAGTTCAGCTTCGTAAGAGGAAACACCACCCATCTTCAATATTTTATCTTCCAATGACTCAAACATGCAAGCTCATCAACTTCAGCCTTTGTTCTTCTATAGTTCAAATTATCATCAATATTTCTTTTTAATTGGTCTTGATTCCGCAACAATTCTTTAGATTTATTCAACTCAGCTGAAATTTCCTGCTTCCTAATCATACATGCCTGAAGCTGAGATTCAAATAATGATTTCTTTTCTTGGAGTTCCTTTAGCTTTTCTCCTTTCTTTGAATCAAGATAACTAACAAAAGGGAAAAATGTAATAGTCAAGTTGGCATCATCGTTGTCGACTTCCTTTTTTCCTGTCTGAATGTAATAATCATCAAGTTATGAAATATAAATAAAAATCGATGTCACAGTTCAAGGAATATGCTCCCCAATTCTAGAATCTAAATAGAAATGAGTGTCTCAGTTGAAGAAACATACTCCCTAATTCTAGAAGCTAATCATAACAGTGCATCAACCTCCTTCTGATAACTTCTTTTAATTTCAAGCTGCTCATCAAATTCCTGATCAAGTTTCAATTTCAAATCCTCATGGTCCTGTAATAGCTTCTCCTTCTCTTTGGATAGAGGGACTAGAGCCGCCGCTTAAATGCTGAAATGTTACAGGAAATCTAATGCATCAAAATGTATACAATACTAAAAAAGAATCCATCACCTTAAATAACATTCTTCAATTATTTTTCCAATAATTACTTAAAAATGTGACAATGAAAATATAGATGTTAATCAGTAAGCAGAAAGTGTGGAAATGGACATAAAAATATTGTGTGTTCTTCCATGGTCAAAACGTGACAATGAAAATATAGATGAGACATTCCCCCCTGTTGCTAAACTTACATTAATTTCTCTGGCGGCTACCTATCATTGGCCTTTACATCAGTTGGATATTAAAGATGCATTTCTACATGGTGATCTCAAAGAAGAGGTATATATGTTACCACTGCCTGGTATTATTGACAAGGGGAGCAAGGTAAAGTTTGCCAAAAAAAAAAAAAAAGGGCCATTATGGCCGCAAGCAGTCTCCGAGGGCTTGGTTGATAAATTCAATGATGCTTTGCTTGCCTATGGCTTCAAATGATGTCAATCTAATCATTTTGTATTTGTGTTTCGACATGGTTTTGATATAATGCTTTTTGTGGTCTATGTGGATGATATAGTATTGACTGGTAATACGAAATCAGTCATTCAAGCTCTCAACCAACATTTGTACCGGGTCTTCGACATTAAGAACTTAGGCCCTATCCAGTACTTTCTTGGTATCAAAGTTGTTTGCTTATCTAAGGGTATTTTCCTCTCTAAAAAAAAATTGTCTTGGATCTACTTCAAGAAGTTGGGTATTCTAGTTGAAAGCCTGCAACCACACCTTTTGATGTGAACTCTAAAAACAACAGTGATGATGGTGAGCCTCTCCCTGACCACAACAAGAGCGGTTTGTCTCATGTTGTTGGGGTCATCAAGCAATTTCTACACTCCCCAAGAGATACTCATCTTCAGGTTGTATTTCTCATTTTACACTACCTCAAGGCTCATCCTGGTCGTGGTCTCTTCTACACGTCTAACAATGAGCGCTTTATCAAAAGGTTATTCTAATACTAATTGGGCAGGCTCCAAAGATGATAGCCGTTCAACTTCTAGTTATTGCATTTTTCCTCCCACCGTATTTCCTGGTGCAGCAAGAAGCAAAGTGTGGTGGCTCGATCTAGTGTTGAAGTTGAATACAAGGTCATATCTAACACTGCTAACGAGTTACTTTGGTTGAAATAACCTTTTTAATTGGGTTTTCCTATATCTGGGCCAATGACTAGTTCTGCGACAATCAAGTTGCTATTCATATCACCACCAACTCTATGTTTCATGAGCGCACTAAGCACATCGAAGTCAACTGCCATTTTATTTGCCACAATGTTTCATCGAGCCATATTGTCACTCCATATCTAAAATCTAAAGATCAGTTAGCTGACATACTCACCAACGTTGTATCTGGTTCTCGCCTTGCTAACATATTAGACAAGTTAGGCTTGATAGATATCTATGCACCAGCTTGAGGGAGAGTCTTGTATGATATTGTATTTTATTTCTCAGTCTCTAGGATCATTATACCAGTTGACTTCCTTTTGTGGTGTTTTTTCCCTTTTTCTGTTGTATTTCAATATCTATAAATGGATCTAATCCCTACAACAGAATACACAATATTAAATAGAAATTTCCTCCATTTCTTCCCTTCTCTTCTTCTTCTTCATTTCCTTTCCTTCTCTTTATTCTACAACAAGTTGGGTGATGGATTGGGTAACGGATCGGGTCAATAGGTTAAATGGGTCATAGATCACGTTGTCATGGGTCATGGATCATAGTGGGATTGGATCTCGGGTCATGGGTTGGGGATTGGGGGTTGGGCTGTGGTTAGCCCATGGTTTGGGACTTCGAGTCATAGGTCCACGTCGTGGAAATTGCTTTTCGGTCCCTTCCCCTAGCAATTCATTTTCCACAGTTCTTGTGGAAGACGACTGAGTCATAGAAACCATTTTCCACTTAAAAAGTTCAAATGGAACAATGGAAAACAATTTCAACATGGCAATCATTTTCCATTTCCATGGAAAATATTGTGCACAATCATGCCCTAAATATTTAAAATATATACATAAAAGAAAACAAACCACAATATTACCTTTTCATCAAGCTCCAGTTGACTCTTTTCCTCTACCAAACGATCTAAATCCTCTTCTGCTTTCTTGAATCTGATCAGTTTATTTTGTGCTTCCATTTTGTGCTCTCTTACAGAATGCCAGCGCCCCTGTACATTCGATATATCACTTTTCATATAGCTTTGATCTTCTATTAGCTTCTCTATATCCATATTCACACCATACCTGGTTGCCCAAAAAAAAAAAAAGAATTGAAGACGCATATCAAAGACACGCTGTACATTAGATCAAGTAACTATCTCTAGAATCTGAACTCTAGGAACTTCAGAAAGGGTAGAACTTCAATATAAAGCAAGAACTCAAAAAAGAAAAGAAAAAAACAATAGGTACGGAAGTCGTCTTTCTATGATGCATGAAATTAAAACAGTGTACCATTGGCTCTGTAGAGCATTTAGCTCCGATAGGATCTCCTCCATGGATTTAACACCTTGTCCATGAGCATCAAGCTTATATTCCAAATCCTCAACTTGCTCTTGCAAAGTTTACATCTCGAGTAAAAGCCTATCAGCATTTTCCACTGGTTGGAGTAGGGTCTCAACTGAATCCTTTTCAGGCTTCACATGAGCCAAGACACCTACAAGCTGAATGCAACAATGTTGTAACAATGCCCTATCAAAGAACCACCATCAACAAATAAGACAAAACAAGTATCAGGATAGATTGCAATCCTCCATAGCATGTCACAAAAAATAACATAAGCATTGAGAAGGACTTCTAAGATACTTTTCCCATAAATAAGTCTGCTTACATCATCAAATGCCTGAGATTTTTTATTAAGATCTTCTGTCAGTTCCTTCAAATTTTTCTTTGCCAAAGGAGTAGTTTCCTTTTTAAGTTTGACATATTCCTCGTAAACCATACGAAGTTTGTCCAACTGTTGGAAACTGGAATCAGCATTCAAGGACTCCAAAGCTAAGAGTTTCATATGTTCTGCAGAACTTGCACTTTTCACTCTTTGCTGAATATAGTGGGACATACATACCAGAAGAAATCAAAATCAGTGCCCTACAAGCCAATAAAAATCCTAAACAAAATGAAAGCAAGAGTACCTTTTTAACAAATTCATCTTCCTCTTCAGGAGAAAATGAATTATCAGCTGCCTACGTAGTCCTCCCTTGGAGATCAGATCACCCGTAGTTCTACCTTCATTCCTGGCACCAACTCCGTGCTACACAACGTATTACATTCATTTCTCATCTCTACCCCTCATGCACATACTCGACCCTAGTGCCTCTATGTCACCATGCTCCATGCCCATCTCCAACCAATGAACCTAAAAGAAGATTGGAGATTGAAACTTGTGCGATACCGAAAATGCGTTATTACGCCCGTCCGTAAATTAAAATATGTCCATCTCCAACCAATGAACCTAAACAAAATTGGGCATTAAAACTTCTACGTTACAGTAACCTCCAAATTACGTTCATCCGCGACTGTTCACTGGCCGTCAGTCCGACGCCACCATAGGTCCGATCGATGCTGTTACAAGAAACTCCTTACTACGCCGATTCGAGACTTAAACATTGCCAATATCTCGAATGCCCATCCCAAACCAATAAACCTAAAAAAAATTGGGCATTGAAACTTTGATGATTGAAAAAAGACCTTAATACGTCCGTACGCGAAGTAAAATTTGCCGAAGTTCCAAATGCCCATCTCCAATTATGAACCTAAAAAATAAAATTTGGGGATTGAAACTTGTACGATATCGAAAAGGCCTTACAACTCCCGTCCTCGAATTAGATTTTGCCGAAGTCTCAAATACCCATCTCCAACCAATAAACGTAAATAAAATTGGGCATTGAAACTTCTACGTTACAGTAACCTCCAAATTACACTCATCCGCGAATGTTCACTGACGGTCTGACCAACGCCACCACATCAATCCGACCGAAGCTGTTACGGGAAACTCCTTATTACGCCGATCCGAGACTTAAACACTGTCAATATTTGAAATGCTCATCCCAAACCAATGAACCTAAACAGTAAAACTCTAAAACCCTAAAACCCCAAACCATAAACCTAAACCCCTAAACCCAAAAACACAAAAACCCTAAACCATAGACCCTAAACCCCTAAAACGCTAAACCCAAAATCCCAAAAACCTAAACCTTAAAACCCTGAACCCTAAAACCTAAACCCTAAACCGTAAAACAGAAAAACCCTAAACCCTAAACCCCAAACCCTAAAACCCTAAGCCCTAACCCTAAAACCTAAATCCAAAACCCTAAACCCTAAAATCTTAAAACTCTAAAACCCTATGCCCTAACCCTAAACCCCTAAAACCCTAAGCCCTAAAACCCTAAACACTAAAACTCTAAAACTCAGAACACAAAAAACCCTAAACCCTAAAACCATAAAACCCTAAATCAGAAACACTAAAACCCTAAACCGCTAAAACCCTAAAACCCTATACCCTAAAACACTTAACCCTGAACCCCTATAACCCTAAAACCCTAAAGTCTAAAATCCTAAAACCGTAAACCCTAAACCTAAAACCCTAAAACCCTAAAACACCAAACCCTAAAACGCTAAAACCCTAAACCCTAAAGCCTAAACCCTAGACGCCAAAATCCTAAACACTATACCCTAGACCCTAAACCCTAGACACTAAAACCATAAACCCCAAACCCTAAACCCCTAAAACCCTAAAGTCCTACACCCCTAACCCTAAAATCCTAAAACCCACAATCAGCAACCTTAAAACTGTAAGACCGCGAAACCGTAAAACCCTAAATCAGAATCCCTAAAATCCTAAATTAGAAACCTTAAACCTAAAAAACTAAACCCTAAAACACAAAACCCTAAACCCTAAATTAGAAACACTAAAACCCTAAACACTAAACCCCTAAAATTCTAAAACCCTAAACCCCTATAACCCTAAACCCTAAAACCATAAACTCTAAAATCCTAAACTCTAAAATCCTAAAACCCTAAACACTAAATTACTAAACGCTAAACCCTAAACCCTATACCCATAAACCCTAAAACGCTAAAATACTAAACCCCAAACCCCAAAGCCCTAGACCCTAGACCCTAGACCCTAAACCATAGACCCTAAAACACTAAAACCCTAAACCCTAAACCACAAACACCTAAAACCCTAAAGTCCTACACCCCTAAACCCTAAAATCCTAAAACCCACAATCAGAAACCTTAAAACTGTAAGACCGCGAAACCGTAAAACCCTAAAACCCTAAACCCTAGACACTAAAACCCTAAACCCTAAGCCTAAAACCATAAACCCCTAAAACCCTATAGTCCTACACCCCTAAACCCTAAAATCCTAAATCAGAAACCTTAAACCCTAAGCCTAAAACCATAAACCCCTAAAACCCTATAGTCCTACACCCCTAAACCGTAAAATCCTAAATCAGAAACCTTAAACCCTAAGCCTAAAACCATAAACCCCTAAAACCCTATAGTCCTACACCCCTAAACCCTAAAATCCTAAATCAGAAACCTTAAACCCTAAAACCCAATAATAGAAACTACCTAAGTTAAACAAAACTAGGTAATTAAAACTTTCTACACAACTACTTCAATCGGCAACTACCAGATTTTGCCTCTTATGTGGAGGTCCTGCTCGAACTGGATTTTTGTAATTGGGCCTGACATGCACAGCTGGGCCTGAGTTGTGACATGTTGGGCCAAGGCCTAGCTGGTTGGGCCTGAATAGTTTAACTAGGTTTGATTAAGCTTGAAATGACCCAAGCTGCCCACGCACCTGCCGGGATCGAAAATAAAATTTTCATCCTTCGAATCGGGGCTCAAATTTGCTAATTGAATAATGCAACCGCCTGGGTCAAAATTAAAATTTTGATTAAGTCCACAGATGCCCGCATCAACGACTTAAAAACTGCTATTGTTTCAAATGCCCATCTTAAACCTGATGCGGGATCGATACTCACGACGGAAAGATCAAACAAAATTGGGGATGCCGAGTCTTCACCGAGACCAGGAGAGACTCTCACGAATCCTAGGATTTATTGGACCTTCGGTGTGATCGAACTGAATTATCAGCTGCCTACGTACTCCTTCCTTGGAGATCAGATCACGCGTAGTTTTACCTTCATACATGGCACCAACCCCGTGCTACACATAATGACATGTTGTGGGTTAATGTGGAGGGAGGTATTACATTCATGTCTCATCTCTACCCCTTATGCCCATACCCAACCCTAGTGCCTCTAAGTCACCATGCTCTATGCCCCATCTCTAACCAACTGTCATTGTTTCAAAAGCCCATCCCTAACTTGATGCGGGATCGATGCTCATGACGGAGCGATCTAACAAAATTCGAGATCCCAAATCTTCACCGTGACCAGGAGAGACTCCCGTGAATCCTAGACTTATTGGACCCTCGGTGTGATCGAACTGAATTATCAGCTGCCTACGTACTCATCCCTTGGAGATCAGATCACCCTTAGTTCTACCTTCATTCCTGGCACCAACCCCGTGCTACACATAATGACATGTTGCGGGTCCAAGTGGGGCGAGGTATTAAATTCATTTCTCATCTCTACCCCTCATGCACATACTCGACCCTAGTGCCTCTATGTCACCATGCTCTATGGCCATCTCCAACCAATGAACCTAAAAGAAGATTGGAGATTGAAACTTGTGCGATACCGAAAATGCATTATTACGCCCGTCCGTAAATTAAAATATGCCCATCTCCAACCAATAAACGTAAATAAAATTGGGCATTGAAACTTCTACGTTACAGTAACTTCCAAATTACACTCATCCGCGAATGTTCACTGACGGTCTGACTGACGCCTCCATCGATCCCACCGATGTTGTTACGAAAAACTCCTTACTACGCCGATCCGAGACTTAAACGTTGTCAATATTTCAAATGCCCATCCCAAACCAATGAACCTAAACAAAATTTGGCATTGAAACTTCTATGTTACTTGAATTTCAATCTTCTCCAAAATCATTCATATGGATCCGCATGGGAAACGTTGCACATGTGTTTCGGTGGGTATTCTCATTTGAATTCAGTCATTCGTTGTATAGACGGACATTTTAACAAAACACTAACCATTTGTTCTCAAAATTTTTGTGTTGACTGGGTCGATATTTAACATTACAATCATACATTACGCATAACGTATGGATGTATGTATGCATGCATGAATGTATGTGTATGTGTGTATATGTATACGCATGTATGCATCATCATATCTAATATTGTTAATATCAACTTAATCAAAATATAAAATTGTTGACAACAAAGTTAGTCCCATGTTCAAAATGCCCATCTGTAACAAACGAAACTAAATAAAAAGAGCATAATAACCGCATTCACTCAATATCTAAACCGTCGCAATTTAACGAAATTTTTGTCCAGAACCTTCCGCACATACATGATACGATTCTTTGAATGAGCTTGCCCAACCAAGGGAACATATTAAAATTGGGGCATAGCGACACCAAATAGCCCAATCGACCTATATTAAACATTCCAAATGTGTCAAATCCCATCCCCAACCAATGAACCTTAAAAAAATTGGCCATTAAAACTTCGATGTTAACAGGAACTGCATACTACGCTCTTTCGAGACTTAAAAAACTGCCAATGTCTCAATGCCCATCCCAAGCCAATGAACCTAAACAAAATTGGGATTGAAACTTCTGTGTTAGCAGTATTTCCTTACTACACCCATCTGCACCTTAAACGTTCCCAATATTTCAAATAGCCATCCCAACCAATGAACCTAAAGCCAGTTGGGCATTAAAACTTTATGTTTAGAAGGAACTGCTTAAGACGTTCATCCAATTGCCAATTTTTCAAATGCCCATCCCCAACCTGATGCGGGATCGATGCTCATGACGGAAAGATCCAACAAAATTGGGGATGCCAAGTCTTCACCGAGACCATGAGAGACTCCCACGAATCATAGGATTTATTGGACCCTCGGTGTGATCGAACTGAATTATCAGCTGCCTACGTACTCCTCCCTTAGAGATCAGATCACGCGTAGTTCTACCTTCATACATGGCACCAACCCCGTGCTACATAATGACATGTTGTGGGTTCATGTGCAGGGAGGTATTACATTCATGTCTCATCTCTACCCCTTATGCCCTACCCGACCCTAGTGCGTCTATGTCCCATGCTCTATGCCCATCTCCAACTGTCATTGTTTCAAAAGTCTATCCCCAACCTGATGCGGAATCAATGCTCACGACGGAGCTATCCAACAAAATTGGAGATCTCGAGTCTTCACCGAGACCGGGAGAGACTCCCACGAATCATAGGACTTATTGGACCCTCGCTGTGATCGAACTGAATTATCAACTGCCTACGTTCTCGTCCCTTGGAGATCAGATCATCCGTAGTTCTACCTTCATTCCTGGCACCAATCCCGTGCTCGAAAAAGCCTTACAACTCCCGTCCTTGAATTAGATTTTGCCGAAGTCTCAAATACCCATCTCCAACCAATAAACGTAAATAAAATTGGGCATTGAAACTTTTACGTTACAGTAACCTCCAAATTACACTCATTTGCGAATGTTCACCGACAGTCTGATCGACGCCACCATCGATCTCACCGATGTTGTTATGGGAAACTCCTTACTACGCCGATCCGAGAATTAAATATTGTCAGTATTTCAAATGCCCATCCCAAACCAATGAAGTTAAACAAAATTGGGCATTGAAACTTCTATGTTACTTGAATTTTAATCTTCTCCAAAATCCATTCATATGGCTCCGCAAAGGAAACGTTGCACATGTGTTAGCAGTAATTCCTTACTACACCCATCTGCAACTTAAACGTTTCCAATATTTCAAATAGCCATCCCAACCAATGAACCTAAAACCAGTGGGGCATTAAAACTTCTATGTTAGCAGGAACTGCTTAAGACGTTCATCCGATTGCCAATGTTTCAAATGCCCATCCCCAACCAATTAAGTTCAACAAAGTTGGGCATTGAAACGTCTAAGTTATCTAAAACTCATTACTATGCTCGTCCGCGACTTAAACGTTGCTAATATTTTAAATGCCCATCCCCTAACCAATGGCCCTAAACAAAATTGGGCATTTAAATTTCTATTCTACCGGAAACTCGACACAGTGCCCATCTGCGACTTAAAAATTGTCAATGATTCAAATGCCCATATCAAACCAATGAACATAAATAAAATTGGGCATTAAAACTTCGATGTTAGCATAAAACCCTAAAACCTTTAAACCCTAAAAGTTAAAACCCAAAACCCTAAATCCTTAAACCATAAAACCCTAAAACCCCAAACCATAAACCACAAACCCCTAAAACCCTAAACCCAAAAACACAAAAACCCTAAACCATAGACACCAAACCCATAAAATCCAAAAACCCTAAAACCCTAAACCCTAAAACCCTCAAACCATAAACACTAAAACCGTAAAACCCCAAACCCTAAAACCCTAAACCATAAAACCTAAACAGTAAAACTCTAAAACCCTAAAACCCTAAATCATAAACCTAAAACCCCTAAAACCCTAAACCTAAAAACCCTAAAATCCTAAAACTTAAACCCTAAACCCTAAAACCCTAAAACGCTAAAGCCCAAAACCCTAAAACCTTAAAACCATACAACCCTGAACCCTGAACCCTAAACCCTAAACCGTAAAACACAAAAACCCTAAACCCTAAACCCCAAACACTAAAACCCTAAGCCCTAACCCTATAACCTAAATTCAAAACCCTAAACCCTAACCCCTAAAATCCAAAACCCTAAAATCCTAAAACTCTAAAACCCTAAGCCCTAACCCTAAACCCCTAAAGCCGTAAAACCCTCAACACTAAAACTCTCAAACCATAAAACCCTAAACCCTAAACCCTAAAACCATAAAACCCTAAATCAGAAACACTAAAACCCTAAACCGCTAAAACACTAAACCGTAGACCAAACCCTAGACACTAAAACCCTAAGCCCTAAGCCTAAAACCATAAACCCCTAAAACCCTAAAGTCCTACACCCCTAAACCCTAAAATCCTAAAACCCACAATCAGAAACCTTAAAACTGTAAGACCGCGAAACCGTAAAACCTAAAACCCTAAATCAGAAACCCTAAAACCTTAAATCAGAAACCCTAAACCCTAAAACCCTAAAACACAAAACCCTAAAACCCTAAATCAGAAATACTAAAACCCTAAAACCCTAAACACTAAACCCCCTAAAATCCTAAAACCCTAAACCCTATACTCTAAAACACTTAACCCTAAACCCCTATAACCCTAAAACCCTAAACTCAAAACCCAAAAACCCTAAACTCCAAAACAATAAACCCTAAACCCTACAACGCTAAAATCCTACAACCCTAAACCCTAGACCATAGACCCTAAACCATAGACCCTAAACCACTAAAACCCTAAACCCTAAACCACAAACCCCTAAAACCCTAAAGTCCTACACCCCTAAACCCTAAAGTCCTAAAACCCACAATCAGAAACCTTAAAATTGTAAGACCGCGAAACCGTAAAACCCTAAAACCGTAAATCAGAAACCCTAAACCTTAAAACCCAATAATAGAAACTACCTAAGTTAAACTAAACTAGGTAATTAAAACTTCTACACAACTACTTCAATCGGCCACTACCAGATTTTGCCTCTTATGTGGAGGTCCTGCTTGAACTGGATTTTTGTAATTGGGCCTTACATGCACAACTGGGCCTGAGTTGTGACTTGTTGGGCCAAGGCCTGGCTGGTTGGGCCTGAATAGTTTGACTAGGCTTGATTAAGCTCGAAATGACCCAAGCTGCCCACGCACCTGCCGGGATCGAAAATAAAAATTTTATCCTTCGACTCGGGGCTCAAATTTGCTAACTTAATAATGCAACTGCCATGGTCAAAATTAAAATTTTGATTTAAGTCCACAGATGCCCGCATCAGCGACTTAAAAATTGTTATTGTTTCAAATGCCTATCCCCAACCTGATGCGGGATCGATGCTCACGATGGAAAGAACCAACAAAATTGGGGATGCCGAGTCTTCACCGAGACCAGGAGAGACTCCCAGGAATCTTAGGATTTATTGGACCCTCGGTATGATCGAACTGAATTATCAGCTGCCTACGTACTCCTCCCTTGGAGATCAGATCACGCGTAGTTCACCTTCATACATGGCACCAACCCCGTGCTACACATAATGACATGTTGTGGGTTCATATGGAGGGAGGTATTACATTCATGTCTCATCTCTACCTTTTATGCACATACCCGACCCTAGTGCCTCTATGTCACCATGCTCTATGCCCATCTCCAACCAACTGTCGTTGTTTCAAAAGCCCATCCCCAACCTGATGCGGGATCGATGCTCATGACGGAGCGATCCAACAAAATTGGAGATCCCGAGTATTCACCAAGACCAGGAGAGACTCCACGAAATCATAGGACTTATTGGACCCTCGCTGTGATCGAACTGAAATATCAGCTGCCTACGTACTCCTACCTTGGAGATCAGATCACCCATAGTTCTACCTTTATTCCTGGTACCAACCCCGTGCTACACATAATGACATGTTGCCGGTCCATGCGGGGAGAGGTATTACATTCATTTCTCATCTCTACCCCTCATGCACATACTCGACCCTAGTGCCTCTATGTCACCATGCTCTATGCCCATCTCCAACCAATGAACCTAAAAGAAGATTGGAGATTGAAACTTGTGCGATACCGAAAATGCGTTATTACGCCCGTCCGTAAATTAAAATATGCCATCTCCCAACCAATGAACCTAAACAAAATTGGGCATTGAAACTTCTACGTTACAGTAACCTCCAAATTACGTTCATCCGCGACTGTTCACTGGCCGTCATCCGACGCCACCATAGGTCCGACCGTGTTGTTACAAGAAACTCCTTACTACGCCGATTCGAGACTTAAACATTGCTAATATCTCGAATCCCATCCCAAACCAATGAACATAAAAAAAATTGGACATTGAAACTTTGATGATTGAAAAAAGACCTTAATACCTCTGTCCATTAATGAAATTTGCAGAAGTTCCAAATGCCCATCTCCAATTATGAACCTAAAATTTATATTTTGGAGATTGAAACTTGTAAAATACCGAAAAGGCCTTACAATTCCCGTCCTCGAATTAGATTTTGCCGAAGTCTTAAATATCCATCTCCAACCAATAAACTTAAATAAAATTGGGCATTGAAACTTCTACGTTACAGTAACCTCCAAATTACACTCATCCGCGAATGTTAACTGACGGTCTGACCCACGCCACCATCGATCCCACCGCAGCTGTTGCGGGAAACTCCTTATTACGCCGATCCGAGACTTAAACACTGTCAATATTTCAAATGCTCATCCCAAACCAATGAACCTAAACAGTAAAACTCTAAAACCTTAAAACCCCAAACCATAAACCCTAAAACCCCAAACCATAAACCCTAAACCCCTAAAACCCTAAACCCAAAAACACAAAAACCCTAAACCATAGACCCAAAACCCCTAAAACCCTAAACCCAAAATCCCAAAAACCCTAAACCCAAAAACAGTAAAACCCTAAACTCTTAAAACCCTAAACCCTAAAACCTAAACCCTAAACCGTAAAAGACAAAAACCCTAAACCCTAAAACCTAACCCTAAAACCTAAATCTAAAACCCAAAACCCTAAAACTCTAAAACCCTAAAACCCTATGCCCTAACCCTAAACCCCTTCGCCCCTAAAACCCTAAGTCCTAAAACCGTAAAACCCTAAACACTAAAATTCTAAAACTCTCAAACCATAAAAACCTAAACCCATAAAACCCTAAATCAGAAACACTAAAACCCTAAAACCCTAAAAACCTAAAACCCTAAAACACTTAACCCTGAACAACTATAATCCTAAACCCTAAAACCCTATACTCTAAAACCGTAAACCCTAAACCATAAACCCTAAAATACTAAACCCTATACCCGTAAACCCTAAAATGCTAAAACCCTAAACCTTAAACCCTAAACCCTAGATGCCAAAATCCTAAACACTAAACCCTAAACCCTAAACCCGAGACCCTAAACCCTAGACACTAAAACCCTAAACCCTAAGCCTAAAACCATAAACCCCAAACCCTAAACCCCTATAACCCTAAAGTCCTACACCCTTAAACCCTAAAATCCTAAAACCCACAATCAGAAACCTTAAAACTGTAAGACCGCGAAACCGTAAAACCCTAAATCAGAAACCTTAAACCCTAAAACTTAAAACACAAAACCCTAAACCCTAAAACCCTAAATCAGAAACACTAAAACCCTAAACACTAAACCCTTAAAATCCTAAAACCGTAAACCCTATACCTTAAAACACTTAACCCTAAACCCCTATAACCCTAAATCCTAAAACCATAAACTCTAAAACCCTAAACCCTAAACCCTAAACCCCTAAACCCCAAAACATTAAAATACTAAACCCTAAACCCTAAACACTATACCCGTAAACCGTAAAATGCAAAAATCCTAAAACCCTAAACCCTAAACCGTAAACCCCAAAACCCTAAATCCTAAACCCTAAACCCTAAACCCCAAACCCCAAAAACCCTAAAGTCCTACACCCCTAAACCCTAAAATCCTAAAACCCACAATCAGAAACCTCAAAACTGTAAGACCGTGAAACCAGATTTTGCCTCTTATGTGGAGGTCCTGCTTGAACTGGATTTTTGTAATTGGCCCTGACACGCACAGCTGGGCCTGAGTTGTGACTTGTTGGGCCAAGGCCTGGCTGGTTGGGCCTGAATAGTTGGACTAGGCTTGATTAAGCTTGAAATGACCCAAGCAGCCCACGCACCTGTAGAGATCAAAAATAAAATTTTCATCCTTCGACTCGGGGCTCAAATTTGCTAATTTAATAATGCAACCGCCTGGGTCAAAATTAAAATTTTGATTTAAGTCCTCAGATGCCGGTATCAGTGACTTAAAAACTGCTATTGTTTCAAATGCTCATCCCCAACCTGATGTGGGATAGATGCTCACGACGGAAAGATCTAACAAAATTAGGGATGCCGAGTCTTCACCGAGACTCTCACGAATCCTAGGATTTATTGGACCCTCGGTGTGATCGAACCGAATTATCAGCTGCCTACGTACTCCTCCCTTGGAGATCAGATCACGCGTAGTTTTACCTTCATACATGGCACCAACCCCGTGCTACACATAATGATATGTTTTGGGTTCATATGAAGGGAGGTATTACATTCATGTCTCATATCTACCCCTTATGCCCAAACCCAACCCTAGTGCCTCTATGTCACCATGCCCTATGCCCATCTCCAACCAACTGTCATTGTTTCAAAAGCCCATCTCCAACTTGATGCGGGATCGATGCTCATGACGGAGCGATCCAACAAAATTGGAGATCCCAAATCTTCACCGAGACCAGGAGAGACTCCCACGAATCCTAAGACTTCTTGGACCCTCGCTGTGATCGAACTGAATTATCAGCTACCTACGTACTCCTCCCTTGAAGATCAGATCTCCCGTAGTTCTACCTTCATTCCTAGCACCAACCCCGTGCTACACATAATGACATGTTGCGGATCCAAGTGGAGCAAGGTATTACATTCATTTCTCATCTCTGCCCCTCATGCACATACTCGACCCTAGTTCTTCTATGTCACCATGCTCTATGCCCATCTCCAACCAATGAACCTAAAAGAAGATTGGAGATTGAAACTTGTGCGATACCGAAAATGCATTATTACGCCCATCCGTAAATTAAAATATGCCCACCTCCAACCAATGAACCTAAACAAAATTGGGCGTTGAAACTTCTACGTCACAGTAACCTCCAAATTACGCTCATCCGCGACTGTTCACTGGCCGTCAGTCCGATGCCACCATAGGTCCGACCGATGCTGTTACAAGAAACTCCTTACTACGCCGATTCGAGACTTAAACATTGCTAATATCTTGAATCCCATCCCAAACCAATGAACATAAAAAAAATTGGGCATTGAAACTTTGATGATTGAAAAAAGACCTTAATACCTCTGTCCATGAATGAAATTTGCCGAAGTTCCAAATGCCCATCTCCAATTATGAACCTAAAATTTATATTTTGGAGATTGAAACTTGTACGATACCGAAAAGGCCTTACAACTCCCGTCCTCGAATTAGATTTTGCCGAAGTCTTAAATATCCATCTCCAACCAATAAACTTAAATAAAATTGGGCATTGAAACTTCTACGTTACAGTAACCTCCAAATTACACTCATCCGCGAATGTTCACTGACGGTCTGACCCACGCCACCATCGATCCCACTGAAGCTGTTGCGGGAAATTCCTTATTATGCCGATTTGAGACTTAAACATTGTCAATATTTCAAATGCCCATCCCAAACCAATGAACCTAAACAAAGTTGGGCATTGAAACTTCTATGTTACTTGAATTTCAATCTTCTCCAAAATCCATCGATATGGCTCCGCATAGGAAACGTTGCACATGTTATGTTACGGCGGTGGGCATTCTCAATCGAATTCAGTATCATTCGTTATAGACGGACATTTTAACAAAACACTAACCATTTGTTCTCAAAATTTTTGTGTTGTGACTGGGTCGATATTTAACATTAGATATCATCAATATATACATTACGCATAACGTATGGATGTATGTATGCATGCATGAATGTATGTGTATGTGTGTATATGTATATGCATATGCATCATCATATCTAATATTGTTAAATATCAACTTAGTCATATTATAAAATTGTTGACAACAAATAGTTAGTCCCATGTTCAAAATGCCCATCTGTAACAAACGAAACTAAATAAAACTGAGCATAATAACCACATTCACCCAATATCTAATAACCGTCGCAATTTTACCAAAATTTTTGTCCACAACCTTCCCCCACATACATGATATGATTCTTTGAATAAGCTTGTCCAACCAAGGAAACATATTAAAATTGGGGCATCGACACCAAATAGCCAAATGGTCCTATATTAAACATTGCAAATGTGTCAAATCACATCCCCAACCAATGAACCTAAACAAAATTCGCCATTAAAACTTCGATGTTAATAGGAACTGTAAACTACGCTCTTTCGATACTTAAAAAACTGTCAATGTCTCAAATGCCCATCCCAAGCCAATGAACCTAAACAAAATTGGGATTGAAACTTCTGTGTTCGCAATAATTCCTTACTACGCCCATCTGCACCTTAAACGTTCCCAATATTTCAAATAGCCATCCCAACCAATGAACCTAAAGCCAGTTGGGTATTAAAACTTCTATGTTAGAAGGAACTGCTCAAGCATTCATCCGATTGCCAATGTTTCAAATGCCCATCCCCAACCTGATGCGGGATCGATGCTCGCGACGGAAAGATCCAACAAAATTGGGGATGCCGAGTCTTCACTGAGACCATGAGAGACTCCCACGAATCCTAGGATTTATTGGACCCTCGGTGTGATCGAACTGAATTATCAGCAGGCTACGTACTCCTCCCCTGCAGATCAGATCACTCGTAGTTCTACCTTCATACATGGCACCAACCCCGTGCTACATAATGACATGTTGTGGGTTCATGTGGAGGGACGTATTACATTCATGTCTCATCTCTACCCATTATGCCCATACCCGACCCTAGTGCCTCTATGTCACCATGCTCTATGCCATATCTCCAACCAACTGTCATTGTTTCAAAAGCCCATCCCCAACCTGATGCGGGATCGATGCTCATGACGGAGCGATACAACAAAATTCGAGATCCCATGTCTTCACCGAGAGAAGGAGAGACTCCCACGAATCATAAGACTTATTGGACCCTCGCTGTGATCGAACTGAATTATCAGCTGCCTACGTACTCCTCCCTTGGAGATCAGATCACACGTAGTTCTACCTTCATTCCTGGCACCAACCCCGTGCTACACATAGTAACATGTTGCGGGTCCAAGTGGGAGAGGTATTACATTCATTTCTCATCTCTACCCCTCATGCACATACTTCACCATAGTGCCTCTATGTCACCATGCTCTATGCCCATCTCCAACCAATGAACTAAAAGATGAGATTGAAACTTGTGCGATACTGAAAATGCGTTATTACGCCTGTCCGTAAATTAAAATATGCTCATCTCCAACCAATGAACCTAAACAAAATTGGGCATTGAAATTCTTACGTTACAGTAACCTCCAAATTACGCTCATCCGCGACTGTTCACTGGCCGTCAGTCCGACGCCACAATAGGTCCGACCGATGCTTTTACAAGAAACTCCTTATTACGCCGATTCGAGACTTAAACATTGCTAATATCTCGAATGCCCATCCCAAACCAATGAACCTAAAAAAAATTGGGCATTAAAACTTTGATGATTGAAAAAAGACCTTCATACGTCTGTCCACGAATTAAAATTTGTGAAGTTCCAAATGCCCATCTCCAATTATGAACCTAAAAATTTAATTTTGGGGATTGAAACTTGTAAGATACCGAAAAGGCCTTATAACTCCTGTCCTCGAATTAGATTTTGCCGAAGTCTCAAATACCCATCTCCAACCAATAAACGTAAATAAAATTGGGCATTGAAACTTCTACGTTATAGTAACCTCCAAATTACACTCATCCGCGAATGTTCACTGACGGTCCGACCCACACCACCATCGATCCCACCGAAGCTGTTACGGGAAACTCCTTATTACGCCGATCCGAGACTTAAACACTGTCAATATTTCAAATGCTCATCCTAAACCAATGAACCTAAACAGTAAAACTCTAAACCCCTATAACCCAAACCATAAACCCTAAACCAAAAAACACAAAAACCCTAAACCCCTAAACCTTAAACCCTAAAACCTAAACCCAAAACCCCAAACCCTAAACACTAAAACCCTAAGCCCTAACCCTAAAACCAAAACCCTAAACCCCTAAACCCTAAAATCCTAAAACTCTAAAACCCTATGCCCTAACCCTAAACCCCTAAGCCCAAAAACCGTAAAACCCTAAACACTAAAACTCTCAAACCATAAAACCCTAAACCCTAAAACCTAAAACCATAAAACCCTAAATCAGAAACACTAAAACCCTAAACCGCTAAAACCCTAAAACCCTAAACACTAAACCCCTAAAATCCTAAAACCCTAAACCCTAAAACACTTAACCCTGAACCCCTATAACCTTAAACCCTAAAACCCTAAATTCTAAAACCCTAAAACCCTAAACCCTAAACCATAAAACCCTAAAATACTAAACCCTAAACCCTATACTCATAAACGCTAAAACCCTAGACCCTAGACACTAAAACCCTAAACCCTAAGCCTAAAACCATAAACCCCAAACCCTAAAACCCTAAAGTCCTACACCCCTAAACACAAAAATCCTAAAACCCACAATCAGAAACCTTAAAACTGTAAGACCGCGAAACCGTAAAACCCTAAAACCCTAAATCAGAGACCTTAAACCCTAAAACCCTAAAACCTAAAACACAAAACCCTAAACTCTAAATCAGAAACACTTAAACCCTAAACACTAAACCCCTAAAATCCTAAAATCCTAAACCCTATACCCTAAAACACTTAACCCTAAACCCCTATAATCCTATACCCTAAAACCATAAGCTCTAAAACCCTAAACTCTAAAACCCTAAACCCTAAACCCCTAAAACCCTAAACACTAAAATACTAAACCCTAAGCCCTATACCCGTAAACCCAAAAACGCTAAAACCCTAAAACCCTAAAACACTAAAACCCTAAACCCTAAAACACAAACCCCTAAAACCCTAAAGTCCTACACCCATAAACCCTAAAATCCTAAAACCCACAATCCGAAACCTTAAAACTGTAAGACCACGAAACGGTAATACCCTAAAACCCTAAATCAGAAACCTTAAACCCTAAAACCCAATAATAGAAACTACCTAAGTTAAACTAAACTAGGTAATTAAAACTTCCTACACAACTACTTCAATCGGCCACTACCAGATTTTGCCTCTTATGTGGAGGTCCTACTTGAACTGGATTTTTTGTAATTGGGCCTGACATGCACAGTTGGGCCTGAGTTGTGACATGTTGGGGCCAAGGCCTGGCTGGTTGGGCCTGAATAGTTGGACTAGGCTTGATTAAGCTTGAAATGACACAAGCTGCCCTCGCACCTGCCAGGATCGACAATAAAATTTTCATCCTTCGACTCGGGGCTCAAATTTGCTAATTTAATAATACAACCGCCTGGGTCAAAATTAAAATTTTGATTAAGTCCACAGATGCCCGCATCAGCGACTTAAAAACTGTTATTGTTTCAAATGCCCATCCCCAACCAGATGCGGGATCGATGCTCACGATGGAAAGAACCAACAAAATTGGGGATGCCGAGTCTTCACCGAGACCAGGAGAGACTCCCACGAATCCTAGGATTTATTGGACCCTCGGTGTGATCGAACCGAATTATCAGCTGCCTACGTACTCCTCCCATGGAGATCAGATCACTCGTAGTTCTACCTTCATACATGGCACCAACCCCGTGCTACACATAATGACATGTTGTGGGTTCATGTGGAGGGAGGTATTACATTCATGTCTCATCTCTACCCCTTATGCCCATACCCAACCCTAGTGCCTCTATGTCACCATGCTCTATGCCCCATCTCCAACCAACTATCATTGTTTCAAAACCCCATCCCCAACTTGATGCGGGATCGATGCTCATGACGGAGCGATCCAACAAAATTCGAGATCCCAAATATTTACCGAGACCAGGAGACACTCCCATGAATCCTAGGACTTATTGGACCCTCGATGTGATCGAACTGAATTATCAGCTGCCTACGTACTCATCCCTTGGAGATCATACCACCCATGGTTCTACCTTCATTCCTGGCACCAACCCCGTGCTACACAGTGACATGTAGCGGATCCAAGTGGAGAGAGGTATTACATTCATTTCTCATCTCTACCCCTCATGCACATACTCGACCCTAGTGCCTCTATGTCACCATGCTCTATGCCCATCTCCAACCAATGAACCTAAAAGAAGATTGGAGATTGAAACTTGTGCGATACCGAAAATGCGTTATTACGCCCGTCCGTATATTAAAATATGCCCATCTCCAACCAATGAACCTAAACAAAATTGGGCATTGAAACTCCTACGTTACAGTAACCTCCAAATTGCCCTCATCCACTACTATTCACTGGCCGTCAGTCCGACGCCACCATAGGTCCGACTGATGCTGTTGCAAGAAACTCCTTATTACACCGATTCGAAACTTAAACATTGCCAATATCTCGAATGCCCATCCCAAACCAATGAACCTAAAAAAAATTGGGCATTAAAACTTTGATGATTGAAAAAAGACCTTAATACCTCTGTCCATGAATGAAATTTGCCGAAGTTCCAAATGCCCATCTCCAATTATGAACCTAAAATTTATATTTTGGAGATTGAAACTTGTACGATACCGAAAAGGCCTTACAACTCCCGTCTTCGAATCAAATTTTGCCGAACTCTCAAATACCCATATCCAACCAATAAACGAAAATAAAATTGGGCATTGAAACTTCTACGTTACAGTAACTTCCAAATTACACTCATCCGCGAATGTTCACTTACGGTCTGACCGACGCCACCATCGATCCCACCGATGTTGTTACGGGAAACTCCTTACTACGCCGATCCGAGACTTAAACATTGTTAATATTTCAAATGCCCATCCCAAGCCAATTAACCTAAACAAAATTGGGCATTGAAACTTCTATGTTACTTGAATTTCAATCTTCTCCAAAATCCATTCATATGGCTCCGCATAGGAAACGTTGCACATGTTGTGTTACGGCGGTGTGTATTCTCAGTCGAATTCAGGATCATTCGTTATAAACGGACATTTTAACAAAACACTAACCATTTGTTATCAAAATCTTTGTGTTGTGACTGGGTCGATATTTAACATTAGATATCATAAATACATACATTACGCAAAACGTATGGATGTATGCATGAATGTATGTGTATATGTGTATATGTGTATGTATCATCATATCTATTATTGTTAAATATCAACTTAGTCATAATATAAAATTGTTGACAACAAATAGTTAGTCCCATGTTCAAAATGCCCATTTGTAACAAACGAAATTAAATAAAACTGAGCATAACAACTGCATTCACCCAATATCTAATAACCGTTGCAATTTTACCGAAATTTTTGTTCGCAACCTTCCGCTACATACATGATACGATTCTTTGAATGAGCTTGCCCGACCAAGGAAATATATTAAAATTGGGGCATCGACACCAAATAGCCCAATCGTCCTATATTAAACATTCCAAATGTGTCAAATCCCATCCACAACCAATGAACCTAAAAAAAATTGGCTATTAAAACTTCGATCTTAGCAAGAACTGCATACTACGCTCTTTCGAGACTTAAAAAACTGGAAATGTGTCAAATGCCCATCCCAAGCCAATGAACCTAAACAAAATTGGGATTGAAACTTCTGTGTTAGCAGTAATTCCTTACTACGCCCATCTGCACCTTAAACGTTCCCAATATTTCAAATAGCCATCCCAACCAATGAACCTAAAGCCAGTTGGGCATTAAAACTTCTATGTTAGAAGTAACTGCTTAAGACGTTCATCTAATTGCCAATGTTTCAAATGCACCCCAACCTGATGTGGGATCGATGCTCACGACGGAAAGATCCAACAAAATTGGGGATGCCGAGTCTTCACCGAGACCCATGAGAGACTCCCACGAATCCTAGGATTTATTGGACCCTCGGTGTGATCGAACTGATTTATCAGCTGCTTACATACTCCTCCCTTGGAGATCAGATCACGCGTAGTTCTACCTTCATACATGGCACCAACCCTGAGCTACACATAATGACATGTTGTGGGTTCATGTGGAGGGAGGTATTACATTCATGTCTCATCTCTACCTCTTATGCCCATACCCGACCCTAGTGCTTCTATGTCACCATGCTCTATGCCCCATCTCCAACCAACTGTCATTGTTTCAAAAGCCCATCCCCAACCTGATGCGGAATCAATGTTCACGATGGAGCTATCCAACAAAATTGGGGATCCCGAGTCTTCATCGAGACCGGGAGAGACTCCCAAGAATCCTAGGACTTATTGGACCCTCGCTGTGATCGAACTGAATTATCAGCTGCCTACGTACCCCTCCCTTGGAGATCAGATCACCCGTAGTTCTACCTTCATTCCTGGCACCAACCCCGTGCTCGAAAAGGCCTTACAACTCCCATCCTCGAATTACATTTTGTCGAAGTCTCAAATACCCGTCTCCAACCGATAAACGTAAATAAAATTGGACATTGAAACTTTTACGTTACAGTAACCTCCAAATTACACTCATCTGCGAATGTTCACCGACAGTCTGACCGACGCCACCATCGATCTCACCGATGTTGTTACGGGAAACTCTTTACTACGTCGATCCGAGAATTAAACATTGTCAGTATTTCAAATGCCCATCCCAAACTAATGAAGTTAAATAAAATTGGGCATTGAAACTTTTATGTTACTTGAATTTCAATCTTCTCCAAAATCCATTCATATGGCTCCGCATAGGAAACGTTGCACATGTGTTAGCAGTAATTCCTTACTACGCCCATCTGCAACTTAAACGTTCCCAATATTTCAAATAGCCATCCCAACCAATGAACCTAAAACCAGTTGGGCATTAAAACTTCTATGTTAGCAGGAACTGCTTAAGACGTTCATCCGATTGCCAATGTTTCAAATGCCCATCCCCAACCAATTAAGTTCAACAAAATTGGGCATTGAAACGTCTAAGTTATCTAAAACTCATTATTATGCTCGTCCGCGACTTAAACGTTGCTAATATTTTAAATGCCCATCTCTAACCAATGACCCTAAACAAAATTGGGCATTTAAATTTCTATTCTACAGGAAAATCGTCACAATGCGCATCCACGACTTAAAATTGTCAATGATTCAAATGCCTATATCAAACCAATGAATATAAATAAAATTGGGCATTGAAACTTCGATTTTAGCCTAAAACCCTAAAACCCTTAAACAGTAAAAGTTAAAACCCAAAACCCTAAACCCTTAAACCATAAAATCCTAAAACCCCAAACCATAAACCACAAACCCCTAAAACCCTAAACCCAAAAACCCTAAACCATAGACACCAAACCCCTAAAATCCAAAAACCCTAAAATCCTAAACCCTAAAAAACTAAAACCCTAAATCCTAAAACCATTAAACCCTAAACCTAAAACCGTAAAACCCTAAACCCCAAAACCCTAAAAGCTAAAACCCAAAACCCTAAACTTTTAAACCATAAAACCGAAACAGTAAAACTCTAAAACCCTAAACCCCTAAAATCCTAAACCCAAAAACCCTAAAATCCTAAATCCTAAACCCCTAAACCCTAAACCCTAAACTCCTAAACCCTTAAAACCCTAAACCCTCCGTAAAACACAAAAACCCTAAACCCTAAACCCAAAACCCAAAACTCAAAAACCCAAAGCCCTAACCCTAAAACCAAAATCCTAAACCCTAAAATCCTAAAACTCTAAAACCCTATGCCCTAACCCTAAACCCCTAAAACCCAAAGCCCTAAAACCGTAAAACCCTCAACACTAAAACTCTCAAACCATAGAACCCTAAACCCTAAAACCATAAAACCCTAAATCAGAAACACTAAAACCCTAAACCCTAAGCCTAAAACTATAAAGTCCTAAAACCCTAAAGTCCTACACCCCTAAACCCTAAAATCTTAAAACCCACAATCAGAAACCTTAAAACTGTAAGACCGCGAAACCGTAAAACCATAAAACCCTAAACCCTAGACACTAAAATCCTAAACCCTAAGCCTAAAACCATAAACCCCTAAAACCATAAAGTCCTACACCCCAAAACCCTAAAATCCTAAAATCCAATATCAGAAACCTTAAAACTGTAAGACCGCGAAACCGTAAAACCCTAAATCAGAAACCCTAAAACCCTAAACCCTAAACCCTAAAACCCTAAAACCTAAAACACAAAACCCTAAACCCTAAACCCTAAATCAGAAACACTAAAACCCTAAAATCCTAAAACCCTAAACCCTAAAACACTTAACCCTAAACCCTAAAACCATAAATTCTAAAACCTTAAACTCTAAAACCCAAAAACCCTAAAATCGTAAACCCTAAACCCTAAATCCTAAACCCCAAAACACTAAACCCTATACCTGTAAACCCTAAAACGCTAAAATCCTAAAACCGTAAACCCCAAAACACTAGACCCTAGACCCTAAACCATAGACCCTAAAACACTAAAATCCTAAACCCTAAACTTAAAACCCTAAACCACAAACCCCTAAAACCCTAAAGTTCTACACCCCTAAACCCTAAAATCCTAAAACCCACAATCAGAAACCTTAAAACCGTAAAACCCTAAAACCGTAAAACAGAAACCTTAAACCCTAAAACCCAATAATAGAAACTACCTAAGTTAAACTAAACTAGGTAATTAAAACTTCCTACACAACTACTTCAATCGGCCACTACCAGATTTTGCCTTTTACGTGGAGGTCCTGCTTGAACTGGATTTTTGTAATTGGGCCTGACATGCACAGTTGGGCCTGAGTTGTGACTTGTTGGGCCAAGGCCTGGCTGGTTGGGCCTGAATAGTTTGACCAGGCTTGATTAAGCTCGAAATGACCCAAACTGCCCACGCACCTGCCGGGATCGAAAATAAAATTTTCATCCTTCGACTCGGGGCTCAAATTTGCCAATTTAATAATGCAACCGCTTGGGTCAAAATTAAAATTTTGATTAAGTCCACAGATGCCCGCATCAGCGACTTAAAAACTGCTATTGTTTCAAATGCCCATCCCCAACCTGATGCGGGATCGATGCTCACGACGGAAAGATCCAACAAAATTGGGGATGCCGAGTCTTCACCAAGACCAGGAGAGACTCCCACGAATCTTAGGATTTATTGGACCCTCGGTGTGATCGAACCGAATTATCAGCTGCCTACGTACTCCTCCCTTGGAGATCAGATCACGCGTAGTTCTACCTTCACACATGACACCAACCCCGTGCTACACATAATGACATGTTGTGGGTTCATGTGGAGGAACGTATTACATTCATGTCTCATCTCTACCTCTTATGCCCATACTCGACCCTATTGCGTCTATGTAACCACGCTCAATGCCCCATCTCCAACCAACTGTCATTGTTTCAAAAGCCTATCCCTCATGATGGAGTGATGCAACAAAATTGGAGATCCCGAGTCTTCACAGAGACTAGGTGAGACTCCCACGAATCCTAGGACTTATTGGACCCTCGCTGTGATCGAACTGAATTATCAGCTGCCGACGTACTCCTCCCTTGGAAATCAGATCACCCGTAGTTCTACCTTCATTCTTGGCACCAACCCCGTGCTACACATAATGACATATTGCGGTTCCAAATGGGGAGAGGTATTACATTCATTTCTCATCTCTACCCCTCATGCACATACTCGACCCTAGTGCCTCTATGTCACCATGCTTTATGCCCATCTCCAACCAATGAACCTAAAAGAAGATTGGAGATTGAAACTTGTGCGATACCGAAAATGCGTTATTACGCCCGTCCGTAAATTAAAATATGTCCATCTCCAACCAATGAACCTAAACAAAATTGGCCATTGAAACTTCTATGTTACAGTAACCTCCAAATTACGTTCATCCGCGACTGTTCACTGGCCGTCAGTCCGACGCCACCATAGGTCCAACCGATGTTGTTACAAGAAACTCCTTATTACGCCGATTCGAGACTTAAACATTGCCAATATCTCGAATCCCATCCCAAACCAATGAACTAAAAAAAAATTGGGCATTGAAACTTTGATGATTGAAAAAAGACCTTAATACCTCTGTCCGCGAATTAAAATTTGCCGAAGTTCCAAATGCCTATCTCCAATTATGAACCTAAAAAATAAATCTTGGGGATTGAAACTTGTACGATACCGAAAAGGCCTTACAACTCCCGTCCTCGAATTAGATTTTGCCGGAGTCTCAAATACCCATCTCCAACCAATAAACGTAAATAAAATTGCGCATTCAAACTTTTACGTTACAGTAAACTCCAAATTAAACTCATCCGCGAATGTTCACTGACGGTCTGACCCACTCCACCATCGATCCCACGAAGCTGTTGCGGGAAACTCCTTATTACGCCGATCCGAGACTTAAACACTGTCTATATTTCAAATGCTCATTCCAAACCAATGAACCTAAATAGTAAAACTCTAAAACCCCAAACAATAAACCCCTAAAATCCTAAAACCCTAAACCCAAAAACCCTAAACCATAGACCCAAAACCCCTAAAACCCAAACCCCAAACCCTAAACCCTAAACACTAAAACCCTAAGCCCTAACCCTAAAACCTAAATCTAAAACCCTAAACCCCTAAACCCTAAAATCCTAAAGCTCAAAAACCCTAAAACCCTATGCCCTAACCCTAAGACCCTAAAATCCTAAAGCTCAAAAACCCTAAAACCCTAAGCCCTAAAACAGTAAAACCCTAAACACGAAAACTCTCAAACTCTCAAACCATAAAACCCTAAACCCTAAAACCATAAAACCTTAAATCAAAAACACTAAAACCCTAAACTGCTAAAACCCTAAAACCCTAAACCCCTAAAATCCTAAAACCCTATACCCTAAAACCCTAAAACACTTAACCCTGAACCCCTATAACCCTAAACCCTAAAACCCTAAAACCCTAAAACCGTAAACCCTAAACCCTAAAATACTAAACCCTAAAATACTAAACCCTAAAACGCTAAAACCCTAAACCCTAGACGCCAAAATCCTAAACACTAAACCCTAGACACTAAAACCCTAAACCCTAAGCCTAAAACCATAAACCCCAAACCCTAAACCCCTAAAGTCATCCACCCCTAAACAATAAAATCCTAAAACCCAGAATCAAAAACCTTAAAACTGTAAGACCGCGAAACCATAAAACCCTAAAACCCTAAATCAGAAACTTAAAACCCTAAACCAGAAACCTAAAACCCTAAATCAGAAACACTAAAGCCCTAAAACCTTAAACACTAAACCCCTAAAATCCTAGAACCCTAAACCCTATACCTAAAACACTTAACCCTAAACCCTAAAACCATAAATTCTAAAACCCTAAACTCTAAAACCCAAAAACCCTAAAATCGTAAACCCTAAACCCCTAAAACCCAAAACACTAAAATACTAAACCCTATACCCGTAAACCCTAAAACGCTAAAATCCAAAAACCCTAAACCCCAAACCCCAAACCCCAAACCCTAGACCCTAGACCCTAGACCCTAAACCATAGACCCTAAAACACTAAAACCCTAAACCCTAAACCTAAAACCCTAAACCAGAAACCTTAAACCCTAAAACCCAATAATAGAAACTACCTAAGTTAAACTAAACTAGGTAATTAAAACTTCCTGCACAACTACTTCAATTGGCCACTACCAGATTTTGCCTCTTATGTGGAGGTCCTGCTTGAACTGGACTTTTTTAATAGGGCTTGACATGCACAGCTGGGCCTAAGTTGTGACTTGTTGGGCCAGGCCTGGCTGGTTGGGCCTGAATAGTTGGACTAGGCTTGATTAAGCTTGAAATGACCCAAGCAGCCCACGCACCTGTAGGGCTCGAAAATAAAATTTTCATCCTTCGACTCGGGGCTAAAATTTGCTAATTTAATAATACAACCGCCTGGTCAAAAATAAAATTTTGATTAAGTCCACAGATGTCCGCATCAGCGACTTAAAAACTGCTATTTTTTCAAATGCCCATCCCCAACCTGATGCGGGATCCACGCTCATGACAGAAAGATCCAACAAAATTGGGATGCCGAGTCTTCACCGAGACCAGGAGAGACTCCCACGAATCCTAGGATTTATTGGACCCTCGGTGTGATCGAACCGAATTATCAGCTGCCTACGTACTCCTCCCTTGGATATCCAATCACTCGTAGTTCTACCTTCATCCCTGGCACCAACCCCGTGCTACACATAATGACATGTTGCGGGTCCAAATGGGGACAGGTATTACATTCATTTCTCATCTCTACCCCTCATGCACATAATCGACCCTAGTGCCTCTATGTCACCATGCTCTATGCCCATCTCCAACCAATGAACCTAAAAGAAGAGTGGAGATTGAAACTTGTGCGATACCGAAAATGCGTTATGACGCCCGTCCGTAAATTAAAATATACCCATCTCCAACCCATGAACCTAAACAAAATTGGGCATTGAAACTTTTATGTTACAGTAACCTCCAAACTACGCTCATCCGCGACTGTTCACTGGCCGTCAGTCCGACGCCACAATAGGTCCGACCGATGCTTTTACAGGAAACTCCTTACTACGCCGATTCGAGACTTAAACATTGCCAATATGTCGAATGCCGATTTCAAACCAATGAACCAAAAAAAATTTGGGCATTGAAACTTTAATGATTGAAAAAAGACCTTCATACGTCTATCTGCGAATTAAAATTTGCCGAAGTTCCAAATGCCCATCCCCAATTATGAACTTAAAAACTAAATTTTGGAGATTGAAACTTATACGATACCAAAAAGGCCTTACAACTCCCGTCCTCGAATTAGATTTTGCCGAAGTCTCAAATCCCATCTCCAACCAATAAACGTAAATAAAATTGGGCATTGAAACTTCTACGTTTACAATAACCTCCAAATTACACTCATCCGCGAATGTTCACATACGGTATGACCGACGCCACCATCAATCCCACCGATGTTTCCGGAAATTCCTTACTACGCCGATCCGATACTTAAACATTGTCAATATTTCAAATGCCCATGCCAAACAAATGAACCTGAATAAAATTGGGCATTGAAACTTCTATGTTACTTGAATTTCAATCTTCTCCAAAATCCATTCATATGGCTCTGCATAGGAAACGTTGCACATGTTGTGTTACGGTGGTAGGTATTCTCAGTCGAATTCAGGATCATTCGTTATAGACGGACATTTTAACAAAACACTAACCATTTGTTCTCAAAATTTTTGTGTTGTGACTGGGTCGATATTTAACATTAGATATCAAAATACATTACGCATTACGTATGGATGTATGTTTGCATGCATGTATGTATGTGTATCTGTGTATATGTATATACGCATGTATGCATCATCATATCTAATATTGTTAAATATCAACTTAGTCACAATATAAAATTGTTGACCACAAATAGTTAGTTCCATGTACAAAATGCCCATCTGTAACAAACGAAACTAAATAAAACTGAGAATAACAACCGCATTTACCCAATATCTGATAACCGTTGCAATTTTACCGAAATTTTTGTCCACAACCTTCCGCCATATACATGATACGATTCTTTGAATGAACTTGCCCAACAAGGAAACATATTAAAATTTGGGCATCGACACCAAATAGCCCAATCGTTGTATATTAAACATTGCAAATGTGTCAAATCCCATCCCCAACCAATGAACCTAAACAAAATTGGCTATTAAAACTTCGATGTTAACAGGAACTGCATACTACGCTCTTTCGAGACTTAAAAAACTGCCAATGTCTCCATCCCAAGCCAATGAACCTAAACAAAATTGGGATTGAAACTTCTGTGTTAGCAGTAATTCCTTACTACGCCCATCTGCACCTTTAACCGTTCCCAATATTTCAAATAGCCATCCCAACCAATGAACCTAAAATCGATTGGGCATTAAAACTTCTATGTTAGAAGGAACTGCTTAAGACGTTCATCCGAATGCCAATGTTTCAAATGCCCATCCCCAACCTGATGCGGGATCGATGCTCACAACGGAAAGATCCAACAAAATTGGGGATGTCGAGCCTTCACCGAAACCATGAGAGACTCCCACGAATCCTAGGATCTATTGGACCCTCGGTGTGATCGAACTGAATTATCAGCTGCCTACGTACTCCTCCCTTGGAGATCAGATCATGCATAGTTCAACCTTCATACAAGGCACCAACCCCGTGCTACACATAATGACATGTTGTGGGTTCATGTGGAGGTATTACATTCATGTCTCATCTCTACCCCTTATGCCCATACCCGACCGTAGTGCCTCTATGTCACCATGCTTTATGCCCACCTACAACCAACTGTCATTGTTTCAAAGCCCATGCCCAACCTGATGCGGGATCACTGCTCATGACGGAGCGATCCAACAAAATTGGAGATCCCGAGTCTTCGAGACAAGGAGACTCACACGAATCTTAATACTTTATTGGACCCTCGCTGTGGTCGACTGAATTATCAGCTGCATACGTACTCCTCCCTTGGATCGATCACCCGTAGTTCTACCTTCATTCTTGGCACCAACCCCGTGCTACACATAATGACATGTTGCGAGTCCAAGTGGGGAGAGGTATTACATTCATGTCTCATCTCTACCCCTTATGCCCATACCCGACCGTAGTGCCTCTATGTCGCCATGCTTTATGCCCCATCTCCAACCAACTGTCATTGTTTCAAAAGCCCATCCCCAACTTGATGCGGGATCAATGCTCATGACGGAGCGGTCCAACAAAATTGGAGATCCCGAGTCTTCACCGAGAAAAGGGAGACTCACCCGAATCTTTAATTTATTGGACCCTTGCTGTGATCGAACTGAATTATCAGCTGCCTATGTACTCTCTTTTGAGATCACCTGTTCTACCTTCACTCCTGGTACCAACCCCGTGCTACACATAATGACATGTTGCGGGTCCAAGTGGGGAGAGGTATTACATTCATTTTCATCTCTACCCCTCATGCACATACTCGACCCTAGTGCCTATGTCCCATGCTATGCCCATCTCCTACCATGAACCTAAAAGAAGAAGATTGGAGATTAAAACTTGTGCGATAACGAAAATGTTTTATTACGTCCGTCCGTATATTAAAATATGTCCATCTCCAACCAATGAACCTAAGCAAAATTGGGCATTAAAACTTCTACGTTACAGTAACCTCCAAATTTCGCTCATCCGCGACTGTTCACTGGCCGTCAGTCCGATGCCACCATAGGTCCGACCGATGCTGTTACAAGAAACTACTTACTACGCCGATTCGAGACTTAAACATTGCTAATATCTCGAATGCCCATCCCAAACCAATGAACTTAAAAAAAATTGGGCATTAAAACTTTGATGATTGAAAAAAGACCTTAATACCGCTATCCGCGAATTAAAATTTGCCGAAGTTTCAAATGCCCATCTCCAATTATGAACCTAAAAAATAAATTTTGGGGATTGAAACTTGTACGATACCGAAAAGGCCTTACAACTCCCATCCTCAAATTAGATTTTGTCGAAGTCTCAAATACCCATCTCCAACCAATAAACGTAAATAAAATTGGGCATTGAAACTTCTACGTTAAAATAACCACCAAATTACACTCATCCACGAATGTTCACTGACGGTCTGACCGACGCCACCATTGATCCCATCGAAGCTGTTATAGGAAATTCCTTATTACGCTAATCCGAGACTTAAACACTGTTAATATTTCAAATACTCATCGAAACCAATGAACATAAACAGTAAAACTCTAAACCCCTAAAACCCCAAACCATAAACCCTAAACCCAAAAATACAAAAACCCTAAACCATAGACCCTAAACCCTAAACCCAAAAACCCAAAATCCCTAAACCCTAAAACCTAAAACCTAAACCACAAACCCCAAACCCTAAACCCTAAAAACTAAAACCCTAGGCCCTAACCCTAAACCCCTAAAATAAGGCCAAAAACCGTAAAACCCTAAACACTAAAACTCTCAAACCCTAAACCCTAAAACAATAAAACCCTAAATCAGAAACACTAAAACCCTAAACCGCTAAAACCCTAAACACTAAACCCCTAAACCCCTAAAATCCTAAAACCCTAAAACCATAAAACCAAAAATCCTAAAACCCTAAACCCAAAAACCCTAAACCCTAAACCCTAAACTCTAAAACCCTAAAACCGTAAACCCTAAACCATAAAACCCTAAAATACTAAACCCGAAACCCGATACCCATAAACCCTAAAACGCTAAAACCCTAAACCCTAGACGCCAAAATCCTAAACACTAAACCCTAAACCCTAAACCCTAGACCCTAAACCCTTGACACTAAAACCTTAAACCCTAAGCCTAAAACCATAAACCCCTAAAGTCCTACACCCCTAAACACTAAAATCCTAAAACCCACAATCAGAAACCTTAAAACAATAAGACCGAGAAACCGCAAAACCCTAAAACCCTAAATCAGAAACCTTAAACCCTAAAACCCTAAAACCTAAAACACAAAACCCTAAACCCTAAATCAGAAACACTAAAGCCCTAAAATCCTAAACACTAAACCCCTAAAATCCTAAAACCCTAAACCCTAAAACACTTAACCCTAAACCCTAAAACCATAAATTCTAAAACCCTAAACTCTAAAACCCATAAACCCAAAAATCGTAAACCCTAAACCCCTAAAACACTAAACACTAAAATACTAAACCCTAAACCCTATACCCATAAACCTTAAAACGCTAAAATCCTGAAACCCTAAACCCTAAACACCAAAACCCTAAACCCTAAACCCTAAAACCCTAAACCCTAAACCCTAAACCACAAACCCCTAAAACCCTAAAGTCCTACACCCCTAAACCCTAAAATCCTAAAACCCACAATCAGAAACCTTAAAACTGTAAGACCGCGAAACCGTAAAATCGTAAAACCCTCAATCAGAAACCCTAAAACCGTAAAACAGAAACCTTAAACCCTAAAACCCAATAATAAAAGCTACCTAAGTTAAACTAAACTAGGTATTTAAAACTTCCTACACAACTACTTCAACCGGCCACAACCAGATTTTGCCTCTTATGTGAAGGTCCTGCTTGAACTGGACTTTTGTAACTGGGCCTGACATGCACAACTGGGCCTGAGTTGTGACATTGTTGGGCCAAGGACTGGCTGGTTGGGCCTGAATAGTTGGACTAGGCTTGATTAAGCATGAAATGACACAAGCTGCCCACGCACCAGCCGGGATCGAAAATAAAATTTTCATCCTTCAACTCGGAGCTCAAATTTGCTAATTTAATAATGCAACCGCCTGGGTCAAAATCAAACTTTGATTAAGTCCAACAGATACACGCATCAACGACTTAAAAACTGCTATTATTTCAAATGCCCAACCCCAACCTGATGCGGGATCGATGCTCACGACAGAAAAATCCAACAAAATTGGAGATGCCGAGTCTTCACCGAGACCAGGAGAGACTCCCACGAACCCTAGGATTTATTGGACCCTCGGTGTGATCGAACCGAATTATCAGCTGCCTACGTACTCCTCCCTTGGAGATCAGATCACGCGTAGTTCTACCTTCATACATGGCACCAACCCCGTGCTACACATAATGACATGTTGTGGGTTCATGTGCTGGGAGGCATTACATTCATGTCTCTCATCTCTACCCCTTATGCCCATACCCGACCCTAGTGCCTCTATGTCACCATGCTCTATGCCCCATATCCAACCAACTGTCATTGTTTCAAAAGCCCATCCAAAACCTGATGCGGGATCGACGCTCATGACGGAGCGATCCAGAATCTTCACCGAGACCAGGAGAGACTCCTGTGAATCCTACGACTTATTGGACCCTCGCTGTGATCGAGCTTAATTATCACCTGCTTACGTACTCCTCCCTTGGAGATCAGATCACATGTAGTTCTACCTTCATTCCTAGCACCAACCCCGTGCTCGAAAAGGCCTTACAACTCCCGTCCTCGAATTACATTTTGTCGAAGTCTCAAATACCCGTCTCCAACCGATAAACGTAAATAAAATTGGACATTGAAACTTTTACGTTACAGTAACCTCCAAATTACACTCATCTGCGAATGTTCACGTTGTGTTACGGTGGTGGGTATTCTCAGTCGAATTCAGGATCATTCGTTATAGACGGACATTTTAACAAAACACTAACCATTTGTTCTCAAAATTTTTGTGTTGTGACTGGGTCGATATTTAACATTAGTTATCATAAATACATACATTACGCATAACGTATGGATGTATGTATGCATGCATGTATGTATGTGTATGTGTGTATATGTATATACGCATGTATGCATCATCATATCTAATATTGTTAAATATCAACTTAGTCAAAATATAAAATTGTTGACAACAAATAGTTAGTCTCATGTTCAAAATGCCCATCTGTAACAAACGAAATTAAATAAAACTGAGCCTAACAACCGCATTTACTCAATATCTAATAACCGTTGCAATTTTACCGAAATTTTTGTCCACATCCTTCCGCCACATACATGATACGATTCTTTGAATGAGCTTGCCCAACCAAGGAAACATATTAAAATTTGGGCATCGACACCAAATAGCCCAATCGTCCTATATTAAACATTGCAAATGTGTCAAATCCCATCCCCAACCAATTAACCTAAATAAAATTGGCCATTAAAACTTCAATGTTAACAAGAACTGCAAACTACGCTCTTTCGAGACTTAAAAAACTGCCAATGTCAAATGCCTATCCCAAGCCAATGAACCTAAACAAAATTGGGATTGAAACTTCTGTGTTAGCAGTAATTCCTTACTACGCCCATCTGCACCTTAAACCGTTCCCAATATTTCAAATAGCGATCCCAACCAATGAACCTAAAATCAGTTGGGCATTAAAACTTCTATATTAGAAGGAACTGCTTAAGACGCTTATCCAATTGCCAATGTTTCAAATGCTCATCCCTAACCTGATGCGGGATCAATGCTCACGACGGAAAGATCCAACAAAATTGGGGATGTCGAGTCTTCACGAAACCATGAGAGACTCCCACGAATCGTAGGATTTATTGGACCCTCGGTGTGATCGAACTGAATTATCAGCTGCTTACGTACTGCTTTCTTGGAGATTAGATCACGCGTAGTTCTACCTTCATACATGGCACCAACCCCGTGCTACACATAATGACATGTTGTGGGTTCATGTGGAGGGAGGTATTTACATTCATGTCTCATCTACCCCTTATGCCCATACCCGACCCTAATGCCTCTATGTCACCATGCTCTATGCCCCATCTCCAACCAATGATCATTATTTCAAAAGTCCATCCCCAACCTAATGCGGAATCGATGCTCACGATGGAGCGATCCAACAAAAGTGGAGATCCCGAGTCTTCACCGAGACCAGGAGAGACTCACACGAATCCTAGGACTTATTGGACCCTCGCTGTGATCGAACTGAATTATCAGCTACCTACGTAATCCTTCCCTAGAGATCAGATCACTCGTGGTTCTACCTTCATTCTTGGCACCAACCCCGTGCTCGAAAAGGTCTTACAACTCCCGTCCTCGAATTAGATTTTGCCGAAGTCTCAAATACCCATCTCCAACAAATAAACGTAAATAAATTGGGATTAAAGCTTTTACGTTACAGTAACCTCGAAATTACACTCATCTGCGAATGTTCACTGACAGTCTGACCGACGCCACCATCGATCCCACCGATGTTGTTACGGGAATCCATTCATATGGCTCCGCATAAGAAACATTGCACATGTGTTAGCTGTAATTCCTTACTACGCCCATCAGCACCTTAAACGTTCCCAATATTTCAAATAGTCATCCCAACCAATGAATCTAAAACCAGTTGGGCATTAAAACTTCTATATTAGAAGGAACTGCTTAAGACGTTCATCCGATTCCCAATGTTTCAAATGCCCATCCCCAACCTGATGCGGGATCGATGCTCACGACGGAAAGATCCAACAAAATTAGGGATGCCGAGTCTTCACCGAGAAAAGGAGAGACTCCCACGAATCCTAGGATCTATTGGACCCTCGGTGTGATCGAACTGAATTATCAGCTGCCTACGTACTCCTCCCTTGGAGATCAGATCACGCGTAGTTCTACCTTCATACATGGCACCAACCCCGTGCTACACATAATGACATGTTGTGGGTTCATGTGGATGGAGGTATTACATTCATGTCTCATCTCCATCCCTTATGCCCATATCTGACCTACTGCCTCTATGTCACCATGCTCTATGCCCCATCTCCAACAACTGTCATTGTGTCAAAAGCCCATCCCCAACCTGATGCGAGATCGATGCCCATGACGGAGCGATCCAATAAAAATGGAGATCCCGAGTCTTCACCGAGACCAGGAGAGACTCCCATGAATCCTAGGACATATTGGAGCCTCGCTGTGATCGAACTGAATTATCAGCTGTCTACCCACTCCTCCCTTGGAGATCAGATCACCCGTAGTTCTACCTTCATTCCTGGCACCAACCCTGTGCTATACATAATGACATGTTGCGGGTGCAAGTGGGGAGAGGTATTACATTCATCTCTCATCTCTACCCCTCATGCACATATTCGACCCTAGTGCCTCTATGTCACCATGCTCCATGCCCATCTCCAACCAATGAACCTAAAAGAAAAGGGGAGATTGAAACTTGTGCGATACCGAAAATGCGTTATGACGCCCGTCCGTAAATTAAAATATGCCCATCTCCAATCAATAAACCTAAACAAAATTGGGCATTGAAACTTTTACGTTACAGTAACCTCCAAATAACGTTCATCCGCGACTGCTCACTGGCCGTCAATCCGACGCTACCATAGGTCCGACCGATGCTGTTACAAGAAACTCCTTAATACGCCAATTCGAGACTTAAACATTGCCAATATCTCGAATCCCATCCCAAACCAATGAACCTAAAAAAAATTGGGCATTGAAACTTTAATGATTGAAAAAAAGATCTTAATACGTCTGTCCGCGAATTAAAATTTGTTGAAGTTCCAAATGCCCATCTCCAATTATGACCCTAAAAAATAAATTTTGGGGATTGAAACTTGTACGACACCGAAAAGGCCTTACAATTCCCGTCCTCGAATTAGATTTTGCCGAAGTCTCAAATATCCATCTCCAACCAATAAACGTAAATAAAATTGGGCATTGAAACTTCTACGTTACAGTAACCTCCAAATTACACAATCCGCGAATGTTCACTGACGGTCTGACTGACGCCACCATCGATCCCACCGATGCTGTTACGGGAAACTCCTTACTACGCCGATCCGAAACTTAAACACTGTTAATATTTCAAATGCTTATCCCAAACCAATGAACCTAAAAAGTAAAACTCTAAAACCCTAAAACCCCAAACCATAAACCCTAAACCCCTAAAACCCTAAACCCAAAAACACAAAAACCCTAAAACATAGACCCTAAACCCCTAAAACCCTAAACCTAAAAACCCAAAATCCCAAAAACCCTAAACCCTAAACCTTAAACACTAAAACACGAAACCCAAAAACACAAAAACCCTAAAACATAGACCCTAAACCCCTAAAACCCTAAACCTAAAAACCCAAAATCCCAAAAACCCTAAACCCTAAACACTAAAACACTAAAACCCTAAACCCTTAAAACCTAAACCCTTAAAACCTAAACCCTAAAACCCTAAACACTAAAACCTAAACCTTAAACCCTTAAAACCTAAACCCTAAAACCCTAAACACTAAAACCTAAACCCCAAACCCCAAACCCCAAACCATAGACCATAAACCCTAAACACTAAAACCCTAAGCCCTAACCCTAAAACCTAAATCCAAAATCCTAAAACCTAAATCCCAAACCATAAACCCTAAACCCAAAAACCCTAAAACATAGACCCTAAACCCCTAAAACCCTAAACCTAAAAACCCAAAAACCCTAAACCCTAAACCTTAAACACTAAAACACTAAAACACTAAACCCCTAAAACCTGACCCCTAAAACCCTAAACCCCAAACAATAAAACCCTAAACCCTAAACCCCAAACCCCAAACCATAGACCATAAACCCTAAACACTAAAACCCTAAGCCCTAAGCCCTAACCCTAAAACCTAAATCCAAAACCCTAAAACCTAAACCCCTAAAATCCTAAAACTCTAAAACCCTAAGGCCTAACCCTAAACCCAAACCATAAACCCCTAAAACCCTAAATACTAAAACTCTAAAACCCTAAACCCTAAGCCCTAAAACCCTAAATCAGAAATACTAAAACCCTAAATCGCTAAATACCAAACCCCTAAAATCCCAAAACCCTAAATCCTAAACCATAAACCCTAAATCCTAAACCCTAAAACCGTTAAACCCAAAACCCTAAACCCTAAACCCTAAACCTAAAACCCTCAAACCATAAACACTAAAACAGTAAAACCCTAAACCCTAAAACCCTAAAACACAAAACCCTAAGCCCTTCAACCATAAAACCCTAAGCAGTAAAACTCTAAAACCCTAAAACCCTAAACCCTAAACCCCTACAACCCTAAACTCAAAAACCCTAAACCATAAACCCCTAAAACACTAAACCCAAAAACCCTAAACCTTAAAATCCTAAAGCCTATACCCGAAATCCTAAAACCTAAACCCTAAACCCCTAAAACCCTAAAACCCTATACCGTAAAACACAAAAACCCTAAACCCTAAACAATAAAACCCTAAAACCCTAAGCCCTAACCCTAAAACAAAAATCCAAAACCCCTAAACCCTAAAATCCTAAACCTTTAAAACCCTATGGCCTAACCCTAAACCCCTAAGCCCCTAAAACCCTACAACCCTAAACACTAAAACTCTCAAACCATAAAACCCTAAACCCTAAACCCTAAACCCATAAAACCCTAAATCAGAAACACTAAAACCCTAAACCGCTAAAACCCTAAAACCATAAACACTAAACCCCTAAAACCCTAAGCCCTGAAACACTTAACTCTGAACCCCTAAAACCCTAAACTCTAAAACCCTAAACATAAAACCCTAAAATATTAAACCCTAAACCCTAAACCGTAAACCCTAGACGCCAAAATCCTAAAAACTAAACCCTAAACCTTAAACCCTAGACACTAAAACCCTAAACCCTAAGCCTAAAACCATAAACCCCAAACCCTAAACCCCTAAAACCCTAAAGTCCTACACCCCTAAACCCTAAAATCCAAAAACCTACAATCAGAAACCTTAAAACTGTAAGACTGCGAAACCGTAAAACCCTAAATCAGAAACCCTAAATCCTATACCCTAAAACACTTAACCCTAAACCCTAAAACCATAAATTCTGAAACCCTAAACTCTAAAACCCTAAAACCGTAAACCCTAAACCCAAAACCCCTAAAACCCTAAACCCCAAAACCCTAAAATACTAAACCCTATACCCGTAAACCCTAAACCCAAAACCCCTAAAACCCTAAACCCCAAAACCCTAAAATACTAAACCCTAAACCCGTAAACCCTAAAACGCTAAAATCCTAAAACCCTAAACCCTAAATCCTAAACCGTAAACCCCAAAACCCTAAACCATAGACCCTAAAACCCTAAAACCCTAAACCCTAAACCTAAAACCCTAAACCACAAATCCCTAAAACCCTAAAGTCCTACACCCCTAAACCCTAAAATCCTAAAACCCACAATCAAAAACCTTAAAATGTAAGACCGCGAAACCGTAAAATCCTAAAACCCTAAATCAGAAACCCTAAATTAAAAACCTTAAACCTTAAAACCCAATAATAGAAACTACCTAAGTTAAACTAAACTAGGTAATTAAAACTTCCTACACAACTACTTCAATCGGCCATTACCAGATTTTGCATCTTATGTGGAGGTCCTGCTTGACCTGGATTTTTGTAATTGGGCCTGACATGCACGGCTGGGCCTGAGTTGTGACTTGTTGGGCCAAGGCCTAGCTAGTTGTGCGATACCGAAAATACGTTATGACGCCCGTCCGTAAATTAAAATATGCCCATCTCCAATCAATGAACCTAAACAAAATTGGGCATTGAAACTTCTACGTTACAGTAACCTCCAAACTACGTTCATCCGCGACTGTTCACTGGCCGTCAGCCTGACGCTACCATAGGTCCGACCGATGCTATTACAAGAAACTCCTTACTACGCCGATTCGAGACTTAAAAATTTCCAATATGTCGAATCCCATCCAAACCAATGAACCTAAAAAAAATTGGACATTGAAACTTTGATGATTGAAAAAAGATCTTAATACCTCTGTCAACGAATTAAAATTTGCCGAAGTTCCAAATGCCCATCTCCAATTATGAACCTAACAATTAAATTTTCGGGATTGAAACTTGTACGATACCGAAAAGACCTTACAACTCCCGTCCTCGAATTAGATTTTGCCGAAGTCTCAAATACCCATCTCAAAAACTCCTTACTACGCCGATCTGAGACTTAAACATTGTCAATATTTAAAATGCCCATCCCAAACCAATGAACTTAAAAAGTAAAACTCTAAAACCCTAAAACCCCAAACCATAAACCCTAAACCCCTAAAACCCTAAACCCAAAAACCCTAAAACATAGACCCTAAACCCCTAAAACCCTAAACCTAAAAACCCAAAATCCCAAAATCCCTAAACCCTAAACCTTAAACACTAAAACACTGAAACCCCTAAAACCTAAACCCCAAACCCTAAACACTAAAACCCTAAACCCCAAACCCCAAACCCCAAACCATAGACCATAAACCCTAAACACTAAACCCTAAGCCCTAACCCTAAAACCTAAATCCAAAACCCTAAAACCTAAACCCCCTAAAACCCTAAAATCCTAAAACTCTAAAACCCTAAAACGCTAAGGCCTAACCCCAAACCCAAACCTTAAAACCCTAAACACTAAAACTCTAAAACCATAAACCCTAAGCCCTAAAACCCTAAATCAGAAACACTAAAACCCTAAATCGCTAAAACCCTAAATACCAAACCCCTAAAATCCCAAAACCCTAAATCCTAAACCCTAAGCCCTAAACCCGTTAAACTCAAAACCCTAAACCCTAAACCTAAAACCCTCAAACCATAAACGCTAAAACCGTAAAACCCTAAACCCTAAAACCCTAAAACCCAAAACCCAAAACCCTAAGCCCTTCAACCATAAAACCCTAAGCAGTAAAACTCTAAAACCCTAAAACCCTAAACCCTAAACCCCTACAACCCTAAACTCAAAAACCCAAAAACCCTAAACCATAAACCCCTAAAACTCTAAACCCAAAAACCCAAAAACCCTAAACCCTAAAATCCTAAAGCCTAAACCCTAAACCCTAAACCCCTAAAACCCTAGACCCTAGACCCTAAAACCCTACAACCCTAAATCCTATACCGTAAAACACAAAAACCCTAAACCCTAAACCCTAAACCCTAAGACCCTACAACCCTAAATCCTATACCGTAAAACACAAAAACCCTAAACCCCAAACCCTAAACCCTAAACAATAAAACCCTAAAACCCTAAAACCCTAAGCCCTAAAAGAAAAATCCAAAACCCCTAAACCCTAAAATCCTAAAACTCTAAAACCCTATGGCCTAACCCTAAACCCCTAAGCCCCTAAAAACCTAAGCCCTAAAACCATACAACCCTAAACACTAAAAATCTCAAACCATAAAACCCTAAACCCTAAACCCCTAAAACCCTAAACCCTATACCTTAAAACACTTAGCCCTAAACCCTAAAACCCTAAACTCTAAAACCTTAAAACCGAAAAACATCTCTACCACTCATGCACATACTCGACCTTAGTGCCTCTATGTCACCATGCTCCATGCCCATCTCCAGCTAATGAACCTAAAAGAAGATTGGAGATTGAAACTTCTACGATACCGAAAATGCGTTATTACGCCCGTCTGTAAATTAAAATATGCCCATCTCCAACAAATGAACCTAACCAAAATTGAGCATTGAAACTTCTACGTTAAAGAAACCTCCAAATTACGTTCATCCGCAACTGTTCACTAGCCGTCAGTCCGTCGCCACCATAGGTCCGACCGATGTTGTTACAAGAAACTTCTTACTACACCGATTCGAGACTTAAACATTGGCAATATGTCGAATGCCCATCCCAAACCAATGAATCTAAAAAAACTTGGGCATTGAAACTTCGATGGTTGAAAAAAGACCTTAATACGTCTGTCTGCGAATTAAAATTTGCCGAAGTTCCAAATGCCCATCTCCAATTATGAACCTAAAAAATAAATTTTCGGGATTGAAACTTGTACGATACCGAAAAGACCTTACAACTCCCGTCCTCGAATTACATTTTGCCGAAATCTCAAATACCCATCTCCAACCAATAAACGTAAATAAAATTGAGCATTGAAACTTGTACGTTACAGTAACCTCCAAATTACACTCATCCGCGAATGTTCACTTACAGTCTGACAGACGCCACCATCAATCCCACCGATGTTGTTACGGGAAACTCCTTACTACGCCGATCCGAGACTTAAACATTGTCAATATTTCAAATGCCCATGCCAAACAAATGAACCTGAACAAAATTGGGCATTGAAACTTCTATGTTACTTGAATTTCAATCTTCTCCAAAATCCATTCATATGGCTCCGCATAGGAAACGTTGCACATGTTGTGTTACGGCGGTGGGTATTCTCAATCGAATTCTGGATCATTCGTTATAGACGGACATTTTAACAAAACACTAACCATTTGTTCTCAAAATTTTTGTGTTGTGACTGGGTCGATATTTAACATTAGTTATCATAAATACATACATTACGCATAACGTATGGATGTATGTATGCATGCATGTATGTATGTGTATGTGTGTATATGTATATACGCATGTATGCATCATCATATCTAATATTGTTAAATATCAACTTAGTCAAAATATAAAATTGTTGACAACAAATAGTTAGTCTCATGTTCAAAATGCCCATCTGTAACAAACGAAATTAAATAAAACTGAGCCTAACAACCGCATTTACTCAATATCTAATAACCGTTGCAATTTTACCGAAATTTTTGTCCACATCCTTCCGCCACATACATGATACGATTCTTTGAATGAGCTTGCCCAACCAAGGAAACATATTAAAATTTGGGCATCGACACCAAATAGCCCAATCGTCCTATATTAAACATTGCAAATGTGTCAAATCCCATCCCCAACCAATTAACCTAAATAAAATTGGCCATTAAAACTTCAATGTTAACAAGAACTGCAAACTACGCTCTTTCGAGACTTAAAAAACTGCCAATGTCTCAAATGCCTATCCCAAGCCAATGAACCTAAACAAAATTGGGATTGAAACTTCTGTGTTAGCAGTAATTCCTTACTACGCCCATCTGCACCTTAAACCGTTCCCAATATTTCAAATAGCGATCCCAACCAATGAACCTAAAATCAGTTGGGCATTAAAACTTCTATATTAGAAGGAACTGCTTAAGACGCTTATCCAATTGCCAATGTTTCAAATGCTCATCCCCAACCTGATGCGGGATCGATGTTCACGACGGAAAGATTCAACAAAATTGGCCTCACCGAAACCATGAGAGACTCCCACGAATCCTAAGATTTATTGGACACTCGGTGTGATTGAACTGAATTATCAGCTGCCTACGTACTCCTCCCTTAGAGATCAGATCACGCGTAGTTCTACCTTTATACATGGCACCAACCCCGTGCTACACATAATGACATGTTGTGGGTTCATGTGGTGGGAGGTATTGCATTCATGTCTCATCTCTACCCCTTATACCCATACCCGACCCTAGTGCCTCTATGTCACCATGCTCTATGCCCCATATCCAACCAACTGTCATTGTTTCAAAAGCCCATGCCCAACCTGATGCGAGATCGATGCTCATGACCGAGCGATCCAACAAAAATGGAGATCTCGAGTCTTCACCGAGACCAGGAGAGACTCCCATGAATTCTAGGACTTATTGGACCCTCGTTGTGATCGAACTGAATTATCAGCTGCCTACCCACTCCTCCCTTGGAGATAAGATCACCCATAGTTTTACCTTCATTCCTGGCACCAACCCCGTGCTACACATAATGACATGTTGCGGGTGCAAGTGGGGAGAGGTATTACATTCATTTCTCATCTCTACCCCTCATGCACATACTTGACCCTAGTGCCTCTATGTCACCATGCTCCATGCCCATCTCCAACCAATGAACCTAAAAGAAGATTGGAGATTGAAACTTGTGCGATACCGAAAATGCGTTATGACGCCCGTCCGTAAATTAAAATATGCCCATCTCCAATCAATGAAGCTAAACAAAATTGGGCATTGAAACTTCTACGTTACAGTAACCACCAAACTACGTTCATCCGCGACTGTTCACTGGCCGTCAGCCCGACGCTACCATAGGTCCGACCGATGCTATTACAAGAAACTCCTTACTACGCCGATTCGAGAGTATTACAAGAAACTCCTTACTACGCCGATTCGAGACTTAAACATTGCCAATATCTCGAATCCTATCCCAAACCAATGGACGTAAAAAAAATTGGGCATTGAAACTTTGATGATTGAAAAAAGACCTTCATACATCTGTCTGCGAATTAAAATTTGCCGAAGTTCCAAATGCCCATCTCCAATTATAAACCTAAAAATTAAATTTTCGGGATTGAAACTTGTACGATACCGAAAAGACCTTACAACTCCCTTCCTCGAATTAGATTTTGCCGGAGTCTCAAATACCCATCACAAACCAATAAACGTAAATAAAATTGGGCATTGAAACTTCTACGTTACAGTAACCTCCAAATTACACTCATCCGCGAATGTTCACTTACGGTCTGACCGACGCCACCATCGATCCCACCGACGCTGTTACGGGAAACTCCTCACTACGCCGATACGAGACTTAAACATTGTCAATATTTCAAATGCCCATCCCAAACCAATAAACCTAAACAAAATTAGGCATTTAAACTTCTATATTACTTGAATTTCAATTTTCTCCATAATCATTCATATGGCTCCGCATAGGAAACGTTGCACACGTTGTGTTACGGCGGTAGGTATTCTCAGTCGAATTGATGATCATTCGTTATAGACGGACATTTTAACAAAACACTAACCATTTGTTCTCAAAATTTTTGTATTGTGACTGGGTCGATATTTAACATTAGTTATCATAAATACATACATTACGCATAACGTATGGATGTATGTATGCATGCATGTATGTATGTGTATGTGTGTATATGTATATACGCATGTATGCATCATCATATCTAATATTGTTAAATATCAACTTAGTCACAATATAAAATTGTTGACCACAAATAGTTAGTTCCATGTTCAAAATGCCCATCTGTAACAAACGAAATTAAATAAAACTGAGCATATCAACCGCATTCACTCAATATCTAATAACAGTTGTAATTTTACCGAAATTTTTGTCCACAACCTTCCGCCACATGCATGATACGATTCTTTGAATTAGCTTGCCCAACCAAGGAAACGTATTAAAATTGGGGCATCGACACCAATAGCCCAATCGTCCTATATTAAACATTGCAAATGTGTCAAATGTCATCCTCAACCAATGAACCTAAATAAAATTAGCCATTAAAACTTCGATGTTAACAGGAACTGCATACTACGCTCTTTCGAGACTTAAACAACTGTCAATGTCTCAAATGCCCATCCCAAGCCAATGAACCTAAACAAAATTGGGATTGAAACTTCTGTGTTAGCAGTAACTCCTTACTAAGCCCATCTGCACCTTAAACGTTCCAAATATTTCAAATAGCCATCCCAACCAATGAACCTAAAATCAGTTGGGCATTAAAACTTCTATGTTAGAAGGAACTGCTTAAGACGCTCATTCGATTGCAAACGTTTCAAATGCCCATCCCCTACCTGATGTGGGATCGATGCTCACGACGGAAAGATCCAACAAAATTGGAGATGCCGAGTCTTCACCGAAACTAGGAGAGACTCCCACGAATCCTAAGATTTATTGGACACTCGGTGTGATCGAACTGAATTATCTGCTGCCTACGTACTCCTCCCTTAGAGATCAGATCACGCGTAGTTCTACCTTCATACATGGCACCAACCCCGTGCTACACATAATGACATGTTGTGGGTTCATGTGGAGGGAGGTATCACAGTCATGTCTCATATCTACCCCTTATGCCATACCCGACCCTAGTCCCTCTATGTCACCATGCTCTATGCCCCATCTCCAACCAACTGTCATTTTTTCAAAAGCCCATCCCCAACCTGATGCGAGATCGATTCTCATGACGAAGCGATCCAACAAAAATGGAGATCCCGAGTCTTCACCGGACCAGGAGAGACTCCCATGAATTTAGGACTTATTGGACCCTCGCTGTGATCGAACTGAATTATCAGCTGCCTACCCACTCCTCCCTTGGAGATCCGATCACCCGTAGTTTTACCTTCATTCCTGGCACCAACCCTGTGCTACACATAATGACATGTTCCGGGCGCAAGTGGGGAGAGGTATTATATTCATTTCTTATCTCTACCCCTCATGCACATACTTGACCCTAGTGCCTCTATGTCACCATGCTCCAATATAAAATTGTTGACAACAAATAGTTAGTCCCATGTTCAAAATGTCCATCTGTAACAAACGAAATTAAATAAAACTGAGCATAACAACCGCATTCACTCAATATCTAATAACCGTTGCAATTTTACCGAAATTTTTGTCCACAACCTTCCGCCACATACATGATACGATTCTTTGCATGAGCTTGACCAACGAAGGAAACATATTAAAATTGGGGCATCGACACCAAATAGCCCAATCATCCTATATTAAACATTGCAAATGTGACAAATCCCATCCCCAACCAATGAACCTAAACAAAAATGACCATTAAAACTTCGATGTTAACAGGAACTGCATACTACGCTCTTTCGAGACTTCGAAAACTGCCAATGTCTCAAATGTCTATCCCAAGCCAATGAACCTAAACAAAATTGGGATTGAAACTTCTGTGTTGGCAATAATTCCTTACTACGCCCATCTACACCTTAAACGTTTCCAATATTTCAAATAGCCATCCCAACCAATGAACCTAAAATCAGTTGGGCATTAAAACTTCTATATTACAAGAAACTGCTTAAGACGCTCATCCGATTGCCAATGTTTCAAATGCCCATCCCCAACCTGATGTGGGATCGATGCTCACGACGGAAAGATCCAACAAAATTGGGGATGCCGAGTCTTCACTGAGACTAGGAGAGACTCCCACAAATCCTAAGATTTATAGGACCCTCGGTGTGATCGAGCTGAATTATCAATTGTCTACGTACTCCTTCATAAATGGCACCAACCCCGTGCTACACATAATGACATGTTGTGGGTTCAAGTGGGGGGAGGTATTACATTCATGTCTCATCTCTACCCCTTATGCCCATACCCCTAGTACCTCTATGTCATCATGCTCTATGCCCCCATCTCCAACCAACTGTCATTGTTTCAAAAGCCCATCCCCAACCTGATGCGGGATCGATCTTCACGACGGAGCGATCCAACAAAATTGGAGATCCAGAGTTTTCACCAAGACCCAGGAGAGACTCCTACGAATCCTAGGACTTATTGGACCCTCGCTGTGATCGAACTGAATTATCAGCTGCCTACGTACTCCTCCCTTGGAGATCAGATCACCCGTAGTTCTACCTTCATTCCTGGCGCCAACCCCGTGCTACACATAATGACATGTTGTGGGTCTAAGTGGAGAGAATATATACTTTATCTCCCCCAACCACAAATCTGTGATGTAAGACCCGTTAGTTATGTTGTTGCGTTGGATCACGCGCTGTTAAGGTTGCAAGGGGCAGGGCGTTACAAAAATACAGTGTAGACCTATGATTATTTTGGCATGTACTATCGGATCAAGGTCAACAACAATGCTCAACAGAGAATAAACATTTCAGACACTATCATGCAAATAAACTCTGTTCCTCATTAAAAATAAACTGAATTTGAATTAATGACCAAAATTTAGTATTTGCAGTATATGTGAAGCAGTACAAATAGGCTAAACATATGATAGGTAATATAATCTGAATTTGAAAGAGCAGTCCAAATCAACCATTTATAATGCATGCAAAGGAAGTAGAAACCAACATTCGAGGTAGCTCAGAGTCAAGGTTTATTAGGCTCACAATGGAAATAAAACAGAATTCAAAGAAAGAATAAAGTAACTAGGGTAGCTAATGTTACCTAAACTTAAAGACACCAATGCCTTCTTTAAGCCCCCAGCCAGATTTAATGCATCAAATGCTGCCATACAGTCATCAATTGTATCCCCATTCCTTAGCAAATAGAAGCACATTCAGCTTCTGTTTCATGAGGACGCCCAAAATGTAATTCCATGGGAGAATCCACTAGCATTATGTATCCTTAACATGAGAAACTACAACCAATAGTCCTTCCTGCAAATGACAACCCCACACCCCCAAAAAAAATATGTTTATGATAATGGATTTTATGTGTATTCAATGTGTTTCATCAATTGAAATACTCCCAAAAATACCTGATACTTTCTTGAAACATCAACTACAAGAAATGGTCTAGGGGACATTTTTTAATCTGCTGTTGAAAATAATAGTTATGATACAACAAGGATAGCAAAGACATAAAAAACTTAAAAAATATCAAATTAAGTAGACAGTTAGTACTAGGGAGACACTCAATAGGTACATCTTATTTTCCTTATGAGTAAGAAAAGAAATTCAAATAAGCACATCCAATGGTCACAAAATTTCTTGATACAATATCAAAAGAAAAGAAAAGCAAAATTAAATGTGAAATACAAAAGTGAGATGGGATCCTGACAAGAAATTTATGTGCAACACACATCTGACTGTCTAGAAATGTCAAAATGAGAAAATTGATGAGGAAAACTTTGACAACAATGATGATGATGACTATGATGATGATAATTTTGAAAGGATATTATTGTGGGTCCAAGTGGAGCATGCAACGAAATGTCTACAAATTGCACTACAGCAATTGCTATAGTAAAGTACTACACAAAACTGCTGTAAGGACATGTCTAAGTATCGCGACAGTGACATGGTAGTGTGACTTGCTACATTACCTATGTTTTTGTAAGCCCTTATTTTAGTTCTCTTGCAGTTTAAGTGATCTCTAAGTTTTAGTTAGTCCAAAGATTATAATTCTAAAACTGTTTAGATCTAGACAACACTGTATAAGCAATGCTGCGGCTGGACTACAAGCAAGTTATTTGAGTTTTCTTATATAATTTGTGTGATTTCTCTTTGAGATTCAAGAAAGTACCTCTACAATCCTCCACATTTGAGTGTTTGATATTAGGCCGGATTGAGCTCATTCCACTACATACTTTTCCTTTTTTTTTCTTTTCTTTTCTTTTCTTTTTTGAGCAATGGAATAGTAATTCATTCAAAGATAAAGGTAAAAGTACAATCAAAGAAAATAGGTCTAGAAGCAATAGACCTAAAAGAAAAAGAGAAACAAGAAAAGGAAAAAGACTCCTGAGAGACCCAACTTAGCAAAGTAGTTTGTCACGCCATTAGCTGTATGGCTAACATGAACGAAGGATACATCAAGCTAGTGATCATTTTCCAAGGGGGACGCTTTTGCCCCTTAGCCATTTGATTGCATTTGCTGAATCCCCTTCAATCACAACTTCCCTTGCACGTGATTCTTTATGCTTGAATTTTGGAGAGAGCACTCCATGATTTGGCATAAATATGTTGGGTTTATATTGTAGTTCAGTTTGGAAACCCCAGCCTACATCAAGCATCCATTTTAGGCCTCAGGAATAATAAGCATTAAGTAAGAACTGATATAGAATGGGTAACAATCAATTCCTATTATAGTAAATAAGATAATAATAAATAGATGTCAAAAAACAAGCAGTGGGAGGAACTCAAGGGTAAGGAACAGCTGAAGGTACCTGGTGTTTAAATTTTAGTACTCGAATAATAGACAAGTCAACCACCCTAACCTCTCTTGCATGAGAAATGACAATATTTCCAAAAGAGTTCCCATCACTATGTCACTTCACAAGCAAGGTATTCGGTTGAAAGTGGGGCGAGGAAACAGAGTCAAGTTCTAGACTGAACTTTGGTGTGATTCCATCCCCTTTGCTGCCCGGTTCCCTTCCCTCTACCGTTTGTCTCTCTCTCTTGATGGTTTCATCTCTAGTTTCTACTCAATGTATGGAGACCAGATTGTGTGGGATATCCGCTTCCGCCGAAACCTATCTGATGTGGAAATAGATGATTTTCCGTATCTTTTGCTTCTTCTTAGTACCACTTGGATCCAAGTCTCCTTGCTTTGTTGTCCCAATTCTTTTGGCATTTTCTCAATGAAGTCCTTTTTGTTTAGAGCAACCAATGTGATTCTGTCCCCTTGGTGGATCCAACCATCTGGTCTTCCAAAGCTTCTTCTCAAGCCATTAGCTTCTTCTGGACCGCAGGCTTAAGAAAAATCCTGACCCAAGACAATCTGCGTAAGAGGGGAAAAAATATTTGTTAGCACTTGTCTTTTCTGCCTCCAAGCCTCTGAAGATGTGAATCATCTCCTCATTCATTATCCCTTTTCATCTGTTGTTTGGAGCTTCATCCTGGACCAATTTTGATATCCAATGGTCTATGTCCTCCTCGGTTTCTCAAGTTTTTTATGCTTAGCAAATTTCTAAGGTGCTAAGGTCTCCTTCAAATGTTTGATGATGTAGTGTTTTGCTCTTTTCACCACCATGTGGAGCCTTTGGTGGGAGGGCAACAATAGGCTGTTCGGGAACTGTGCAAAAAGCCCTCGAGGAGTTTGTAGCAGGGTTAAGGCCAAATATGCTACTTGGGCTCTTGAAGAATTCCAGCATTTTTCCATTTCTGAGATCGTGAGAGCTTCAAAAGAGTGCATTGGTATGTCTTAATCTTTTGTTATTTTTTTTCAACAGGTCTTTGCCTTTGGGCATATGGGGTTATGGGCCTTTTTTTTACCTTTGCCTTGTTCTTTTATTTGTGCACCTCTAGTGCCCCTCTTTCTATTAATGGTAATGTCAGTTAATGCAAGTTCAAAACCTCCACATGTTTTTCTCACACTAGAACACAGCACCTCTCCCTAAAGAGACATGTCTAAACCAGTTTGCCAGTCACGACTAGTTAAGTTGGCTTAATTTTTCTAAATTCCATTCTAAATATTCACGTGTTTAGTTGCTCTTTTGGCTACGGATGTTAATATTTAAAAATAAATAAAACATAAAGAAGCCTTCCCACTTACATGATGATCCAATTAAGGTGCTTTGCATGGAACTTTATGCCTCTGGCATTAAGAGCACCAAATGTGTATTCTGAAGCTCTATAAAGCCAGCTTAAGTTACCCCAAGTTTATGCCTGAACCTTCTATTTATATTTTTGTTTGCGGCGGCGGTGGCGGCGGGGGTAGAGGATCCTGAACCTTCTATGCTTAGAAATGAAGAATGCTGCTACTATAATCATGAAGGATTAATGCCCTTAAAGCATGATGTGAAACGTGATGCAATACACTTCTTTTAAAAGCTTCAGCATATGCAAAGATTTATGAAACAAATTGGCAATGTCACATGGAACATTCATATGTAGCACCTACCTTGTAGAGATGCAACATGTGTTCTCCAAGCAAGAACTCGAGAATTTGAAAGAGAGAGATGAATTGAAGAGGTTGAAAAGGTTCCAAGTGCAACAAGCTGTAGGGACACCTTGGCTGGCATTCTCCGGAAGCTGGTCTACTAGTGATTCCCGCCTTACATGTATAAATTCATGATAATTAACACAAGTCGTCAGAATCATAATCGACCTACTTGGTATTTTAACAACATTGGCATGGAATTTGGTATGAGTGCATAAACTGTAGAACAAAACTTGCAAGGATTGGCAGAGTATATACTGCACCAAAAATGTGCTAGGTATTTTGCCTCTGTCAGTGACCAAGCACTTCAACTAAATGGTGTTCCAGACAACCAATTGACCAAAAATAGACCACACCAAACAGGAGATAATGAGCATCGACACCAACATCAACAACTATATACTTTTTTAAGGGGAAAAACAATAGTCATTTATCAGCATGCAGAAAAAGAGAATAAAGGACCCAATTTCAAGCATAGAACGTTTTGACCAAGGTGATATTTTGTGACATTGGATGTTTTTAAAGGACACAAAAATTTGAAGAATTAAAGAATAATTTAAAGTGATCGAATTCCAAGGATTAAAAGTAAAACTTGATCAACCACTTCAAGGTGATTTTTTAGTAGGCTTTATATTCAAACATAGGTCAAGGTGCGCTCCAAATAGGGATAGACAATCAAAAGGACTAAATAGACTATCAAAGGATAATTTATCACCTACTCCAATAATGAGAGAGAGAGAGAGAGAGAGGATCCTAACATGCTTGATGTTTTTACATGCATATTGGCTTCCAAGGAGGGGTGTCGAAGGGAATCTAGCAAATCCGCTACATGTTTTCTAACAAGATATTAGGCTTTAGATAATTATGTATTGATCAAAAGGACGATCTATAGATCCCTTCACATACCATTACATGATATATATGCCATGGAAACTTCAACTTGTGATGGTACGCAAAGAAGAATGTTTGTCACTAATCCTATCAACAAAAGACTGGAATTTGCATACCTTGGTCATCCTTTGGAGTGTAAACTCTGTCAAATTTGAATACTTTCTTTGAACCAGCCAAAATCCCAAGATCACCGTCCTTGGCAGCATCAAAATCTACAACTGTTGCAAAACCTGATGAGATCTCTTCCTTGCTTAACGGGCGACACCTACAAAACACCCTTATATTCCCTGTAGACAACGGGGTTCAGTGCTTAGATCACCTCAGTTCCAATGTCATGAGCACGGTTCGAAATGAGTCTATTCCAATCTCAATTATATTTTTACCTTTGGTTTCTAGAACTTGGTTATAGAGCTGCTTTCGCTTGGCCAGTCTTCACTGTACATTAATTTAAGTTCTTCACTATGCAACTGAAGATTGATATACAACCATGAGAAAGCAGAAATTCTTTAATTCTATTGAAGAAAAAGAAATCAAAATTTACCCATTGCTTGAAATGCAAATATTTTGTTTAGTTCAGGAATTGAATCAGCACACTCATGTGCTTCTTTAGAAAGTTTGGCATGCTCTTGTTTCATTGCCTACAAGAAAATTCAACTTATTACCAGTATAAATATCCATGTTTGACTGAAAAGCATAAAAAAAGCACATGTAACACCCATCATTAATGATTTTAATAGTTATATGGTAGGTCTGTCCCCAATCAAATTGCTCATTTTTGGTTCATGGGACAGACATTAAGACACGTCCGATACATGTTAGGCTGTATGTTAAATGTCAGCCTGCATGTACTTGATTTAATAAAATGCCTTCTTTTTAACTAATTATCATTTAACACTTTAGTCCGATAATGAGATTATTGAAACAGTAATTTTTTATGTAAATTTCAATTAAGCATTGCGTCTCTACCTTTATGCTTCCTTCTAAATCATTAACTGCAGTAACCCAGAACTTCTTATGTTCATATCTGTCAGAAACATCTTTTAGTTGCGCAGCTTGTTTCTCCCTGGTCCGGTCTAAAGCATAAAAGATACAATCAACAATAGCACATCCATCAGTAGAAAATCATATTGAAACAACTTGGATGTCTAGGTATACATGTGGTGGAAACGCTTTTTTTCTGGTTCTCAGCATGAGTATATTGCAGTATTAGGTGGAAATAACCAAAAAACTTGCAAGCCTGTAACTGATCATTTTTCATTCCACCTAATGGCAATGGGAAAATATTTTGGTGAGTAATTCTATAGCAAGTATCTTAGCTAGTGATTCGACTTGGATAAACTTATTGTTAATTCCATTCTCAGCTTCTCTAGCTGATCATTTGCAACCTGCAGAGACATCCAAGCCTCAGCATTCATCTGCCTTGAGCTGGCATTGGCTACTAAGCTCTTGTAATTTCTTCTCATACTTCGCAATATCTTTCACAGTTCTTGCTCTACGCTGTACATATTTGAAATATTATTGCTTTTATTATTAGAAAAAAGGGATTAGAAGTCAATAAGTTAAAGATGTGATTGCATGTTTAAGGAATTGTAAAACATTTCTTATCCTAAATCACATACAACTTGAAATTTTTGCACGGATATATCCAAGCCAAATTATGAACTTTTCATCAATCATCATCAATATGAATTGGAACAGAAGTAAAATTAGTGGGTTTCCTGATTTGGCTTCCATTCATACTCGCTCTGTGTAAGTTAAAACTATACATTTTAAATAACTTACATGAGTAGAAGGTATTTCCATCTTTGTGGAGCAATTGTTGCACACCAGATACTCAGATTTCACCAAAGGAGCTGATTTCAAGTTCCAAACAAGTTTAAATTTAGTATGGTTTGTAGTTGGACAGTTGAAGAAATTCAAATAATACCAAAATAAAAATGGTACCTGATAATTTTGGTGCTTTTCTTATGCAAATTCCACAAACAACTGGGGTTCCTTGAATGTCATCACCCCATTTTCTGCAACAGGAATCCTGGCATCAACCAGTTGCAGAGGCTTATTGGCTCCAACAAGTGAATATATATCGAGTTCAGAGAGAACCTGCAGTTTTAGCAAGAGGGAGACATTTCAGAACACATCAAGAATTTTTACATTAATACTATAAGTGTTTTCAAGAAACACAACAAATAACTTTCAGTTTTTTAAAATAACATGCAATTGAGCTTCCCTCAAATTGTTCTACAAGAGCTACATAAAAAAAATTAAGGTCCTTACCTTCTCTTCCTGCATATAAACATCAAACATCCTCATTCCTTTTGGCCCAATAATGTTTACAAACTCTGCAAAGTGCAGATCCACAAAATAATCACCAGGAGCTAGCCCATCAAATTTGTAACAGAAATTCCCATACCGAGCAGACTGATAAAGAGAAGGGCAATCACCACCATTGATTATACAATCAACTGTTCTTAACACATCCCCTCCATGATAACTAAAGTCACCCTTGAAATTAATTCTGGAATCCAGTCCTTCGATGGCCAGACTTCCAGCATTTACAAACATCAGAAATCATCTGTCACCATAAAAAGATCAAAAATTAAACAAAATTAAACAAGATCCATTATCTCTTCAGTTTTGTTTTTGAAAGGTCTATCAATTTAGAATTTCAAAGAGAATTTATTGCTAAAAAGAATTTCAAAGAGAAACAAATATCCAAAATTCAAACTTCTTATAAACAATCAAGATGAAAACCCTTTCACGACTGGAAAAAGGGAAAATAAACTCTAACAGGAATAATAACAAATAAAATGTTGTATCCTATCATGAAATTATCCACTGTGAACGAGTTAACTAATTTTTTTATTGAGTTTATATTACACAATTTTTCTCCCTCACACCCACTTTAGATACAGTCATTGTTGGATTAAGCTCAAGTCACAAGTACGGGATATAACTCAGTGGTAGAGTGTCACCTTGACGTGGACAGTTAGAACTTTGTAGCCTTCAAAACCATATTTAGAATGATTTTTTCAAGTTAAACTTTATGATACTTCCTATACAAGAAGTCAAGAGTAGATCCTTCGTACTCACTTCAAGATAGAGTAAGATTAAGTCATATGGACAGTTAGAACTTTATAGCCTTTAAAACCATATTTAGAATGATTTTTACAGGTTGAACTTTATAGGACTTCCTATACAAGTGTAGTGCATCAATCCAATTCTCACCCCCAATTAAGGCCTAAAAATTCATCTGGTTCAACACCAACACATGAATAGGTGAAGCCAAATGGACCAGGCACTGAGGAATGTGACATTTTTTTCATAATAGTTGCTACTCAATGTGCCTCCCTATTATTTGTCGGTGCAGTTGCTAAATCCACAGAATTTCCACAGAGTTACCTGATGCCATGGAGCGACCTGCTCCTATTTTGGCTCTTATACATGCTGCTACTACGGTAGCAGCAGGAATTTTTTTTGCCGCTCGGCTTCTTCCACTTTCACAGTTATACATGACATAATGAATCTCATTTCTTTGATAGATGTAATAACATTACTATTGGGAGCTACTTTGGCTCTTGCTCAGAGAGACATCAAGAGATGTTTAGCATATTCTACAATGTCTCAACTGGGCTTTATGATGTTAGCCCCATAACCAAACAATGAAACAGGAAATTCCCATGAAACTGTGCCCAAGTAACCAAAAACACAGCAACAAATGTGTTTCCAGGAAAATCCACTTTCCTAATTCTGATAATATTTATAGAAAAAATTTCCAATTCTTACAATTACAAGTTAGGAACTTTTGGGAGCAGCAAACTTCCGAATGGATGAATCTTTTCGGGATATGAAGGATACAGGAGCTCTACGAGAGATCACATTTTCCTTTTCTTTTCTATCCATAAATCAATAGATGGAAATTTTCAGTTTTCTTTTTCTTCATCTTTCTTTTTCTTAACCTCAGACAGGAAAATAAAGTACACACACTACTGCTCCTAGGCAAGATAACATGCCATCATCTGAAAAACACAAAAAGATCAATACACATACAATACAGCTCAAAAGTGAGCAATGAACAAAAAGATGATTCACCTCTTTACCCCGCCCGCGTATGATTGTTCAAACATGCTTTCACCAAGATGATCTATTTACTATTCTCAAGTTCTTATCTAATTGCACTAACTAATAAAGGTAACACTTCTAACAGTTTTGAACAAAGAATGAAGGAGAGGCAACCTAAAATTTGCAACATTGAATTAAACAAAAACAATTAAAAAATAAACTCACGAGGCCTAAACTAGGAATGCAACTTGGGGCAGGCCTATTAGAGTGTAAATGAAAGAAAACCAGAAAGATCTCAAGCTCAGACAGACCTCACTTTCAGAGCTTCAGTGTAAAAAAACAGCCCAATTTCAAACTGGTCAAAGCTCAGGTCAAGTGTAATGAGAGCCCAAAGCCTTTATTTGATCCCAGCCCTATCAAGCTCAAAACAACAGATTGTGCATGATAATGTAATATCACACAAGTAACTTAAACCCTTAAAAAAAAAATACTTATCTCTCTATTACCTTCCTCTCCATCCTGGTCATCCAAAACCTTAAATAAAAGCATCGTCATCAGTTTATTGTACTGCCAAACCATAAAGTACAAATGTATAGTACGAGAGCTACAATGTGAGAGAACCAAAAAGAACTAAAACAGTTAAAATCACAACAAAGATCTAACAATAAATTCAAAACCTCCCCACCCACACCTTCACCAAAAAATCAGCCACTCCATTAGCTGAGCATTTAATGTCTGAAAATGACCCTCAGTCTGCCCAGCAGATTTTCTTAATATCCCTATTTATCTTCTAGGAGGAGATACTTTACTACTGGCCCAGCCAATGGCATTCTTCGAATCTTCTTCAACTATCAGCTTTTTTCTTTTGAGAAGGTGACAATGCAAATTTCATTAACAAAGATTACATATAAGGAGAATGTGGCCGAGAAGGCCACAACAAAAGACAAATAGTGTAAGAAAACTCAAAAATATCAGTTGTACAGAAATTATGAAATCACAGAGGGCCAAACTAAGAAAAGGTCATGCCTTGAAACACCATGTTTTGCCCGAAACTCTGCTGCTCCATGGTTAGGAAAGCCTTCAACTATCAGCTTTCCCTACCTCATTTCCCTCCAAACCTCATTTTCCTTTCTTAGAGCCAAACAACACAGCCTCACTAGAACCCCTAATGCCGAATGGACCCAAGAAAAAAATTCTTAATATTCCCCTCAGGTCTTGCATAACCCCCAGACCTGGTTTGCCCATAGTGCTTTTTTATAGCCAACAATACAGCCACACTAGAACACCTAATGCCCAATGGACCCAAGAAAAAAAATCTTAATATTTCACTCGGATCTTGCATAACGCCTCCACAACCCGCCAGACCCGATTTGCCCACACATCCACACTAAATTTAATCCAGCCCACACTAGGGAGCTGCACCTCTCCTTTACGCTCTTTTCCTAACACTCCTTTTATACACCCTAACACAGCCTCATTAGAAAACCTAATGCCCAACGGACCCAAGAAAAAAATAATCTTTTTTTAGTAATAACAAAGAGAGAAATATATTAAAAGAAAAAGAACGTTACATATACATGGTTAGGGTCTAAGAGTCTTAGACCCAAGAATGAAGAAGGGAGAAAAATACAAATACAAGTCAACCCAACAAAAAGACCAAAAAAGTAAAACATCTCCCCTTAAAACCAGAATCCCTTGCCCAAACAGTCACAAATAGAAGACACCCTAATGCATCGTGTCCACGCCATCTTCGCAGAGAAGTCCGCCACCCCATCGGTTGACCTCCTGACCAACTGGAAAGAGACCTCGACCCGAACACATTGCCCTCATCTCCCTAACAACTATGATCAGTTTTCAAGGTGGCTGCTTTTACCCCCTGGCCCATTTAATCATGTTCGCCGAAACCCCCTCGATAATCAATTTCCCCCATCTCATAAGGGGCCAAGATTGAAGCTCCTAATAGCTAGTAGTTCAGCCTCGTTTGAATCTCTTTTCCTTGTAACTCCATAAAGACCACAGATTTAGGTCCCACTCGTGTCCCTGAGGACTCCCCTATACCTACCGGTCCCAAGAAAGAAAATTAATATTCCACCCATGATCTTGCATAAACTCCACAACCTGCTGGAGTAGGCTTGCCCCTAGGTTGCCCCATCCATATTAAATTTTAACCAACACACTAGGGGGCTTCACCTCTCCTTTACCATCTTTTTCCTAACACTCCCTTTTATACCCCCTCCACCAAAATCATTAACCAAGAGAACTTCAAAACCTTTACAAAACTCTGAACCACTCAGTTAATCTCATTCCAGCTGACTTAGAAACTCCTCCTAAGACCTCTTCTCCCTTCAAAAACCCTAGAATTCATTCCTTCCATAAGGACCAACACCACCAACAAAATCATGAGCCATGCACCTTCCCATTCCCTCTGAAAGGTCCCTCTCCCATTCAGAAATGATACCACCCAATAACACATTCAAAACCCACCAGATTCAAAAAACAAATCCAAATTGACATGTAAACTCACAACTTCCAAAAAGATGATCAACATTTTCTTCCAACCTTCAACAAAAAACACTTGACAAATCAACATCCTCCCCAAGCACACCTCTCCTCCATAATCAGCACTTAGCACCTATCCCCAAACTAAATCTCTAGTCACTTGATCTTAATGGTCGAAATTTCCAAATCAAGTGGCTAGAAATTGAGTTTGGTACAAAATTTTGGCCTAGCTCATAAAATCTACTTTCAATCCGTACAATTAGATTTTTATGTTATTTAAAAAAAACTTAAAAAAAAAAAAAGAGGAAATGGACTATGTGATCTGTCACACATGATCTGTGCAATCTATGCGACCAGTCACACTTGATCTGGACTCTCTCTCTCTCTCTCTCTCTCTCCATAGATGCATGCATGCATGCATACATACATATATATATATTACTTTCCATGACTCAAAAGGCCCAACCAGGCCAAGGATTAGAAAACACTAAATGATGAAAATGGTTGTAGAAGATTTTGGAGCAACTAAAAACTCCATCCAAAAAATCGAATAGTTGTGGAGCAAAACCCAAAGAGGCAACTCCAAACTAATGTGAAAAACTTAAAAGATAAGTAGCTCCCTCTTGATTTTCCATTGGTTGGTGAATAATCCGTTTTGCAATAATTTGTTGTCTTTGGTGGCAACAAAATAATCAGGTTTTCAGGAACAAAATGGTTTCTACCTATCTGTTGCACAGAATCAAAGCAAAATGCACAGCTTCAACACCCCCTTGCAAGAGTTCAAAGATGACTTTACATCAAACCTTTTCCACGCTTACAATTGTATTGACGTTGACTAGTCTTCATCAACTTTTTTCCATTTGTATCTCCGTAGGATGTAGTGTATTGGGTTATTTTGGTGTTTTTTCCTAGTTTTTCACCTTGTATCACTTGTTTTGAGCACTTGTGCCACACTTCATTCCAAAAGGTTACCTTTAAAAAAATCAAAGAGATGATGATCTAATGATAAGAATGTATACAACTGCTAAAACAATTTTGGGATATTTTGCCACTTAGTATATTAGATTTTGTCTACATTATAACTCATTTATCTTGTGATACATCAAAGTGAATAATCACTATTAGAACATTCTTTAAAAATGTCAATTTAGTGCATTGGAGATCATGTCACAATGGGAATGAAAAATTCTAAGAAAGATCAAAACTAGCATACATCAATTGGCAGTATACCGCACCTGTTTATAGCTTCTATAGACATTGCTAACTGATCCGAAGGTGAAGAAACAATGCAGACCTGTAAGCTCATCACCATCCTGAAAACAAAAGCAAGGTAACACGGTGTTGGCAGACTGTAAACAAGTAAAAAAAGGATAATCATAAGGTAAGAAAAGAATAACAAAAAGATACTAGGGCACAGTTTTTGAATAGTATGGTGAATGTGGTCAATCACAGCATCAATACTTGTAATAATTGGAAATGTTTCAAGTATTCATTGGATTAGTAAATGTGCAGAGAAGAAAACCTCAAATGATACACTCTCTCAAAATACACAAATTTTGTTAGGAGCACAAGTCCAAAACAAAGTTCCAACTAAGACCAGAATGCATCATTTACTAGTGCCCCTCTATTTATCGCACTACTATAAGAATGACTAGATGTTCTCAGCTTCACCATAAGTCGTGGTGAAATCTACCAAGTGTTTTCATGGACTGACTTTCCATCATGGGAAATCATTGGATCTCAACATTCCTCAATGATAGTTGATGGGCCCAATGTATCTGTAAATGAGGACTATTCGCTGTTGGAGATTTGAAGGACTGGAATAGAGAAATGCATGTCAAATGTAGTTATAACAGTGTTCAATTATCAGAAAAGAATTTCCAAAATACTAGCTATTTCCTGTCTGAAACTGATGTAGGACACGGATGTACCAGTCAGCGTGGACCCGCTCATCTTTCAATTTTTTTATTATTTTATTTAGCAAGCATATTTGAATTTCTAAATTTAATTTTATTTGTTTAGTAGTTTTCTAATGTCATTAGCTTTCATAATTAGTTTAGGATTAGGTTTCTATATTTAGTTATTATTTTTTTTTATATATATGCCCATGTAATCTACCCCAATATGATTCTGTCAAAAAAATCCTACTATTCTGCTTTTCCCAGATCCAAACCTTAATGCCATTAGATTACTGAACCATTTTTGCAGCAGGATCTTGCAATTAGTTTTTACGGAGGAAAGGGATGAACACAGATACGTGTACAGGCACCGGTAATGGGCATGGATACAGCTCCCATATGTCAGACTCATGTAAGGTACAGGTGGAGTTTCCCAAAAACGGTTATAAGGTACCATACATGAAACAGCCATATCTGTTTTTCCTCTTTTTTTGCCACGACCTAGGAAGTTCTTGACAAAGATGACAATGTCTACATTCAAGTTTCACTTTTAGCAACAACTACAAAGGCTACTAAAAGAAATAAACAAAGAAGCCATTGCTTTCCCAAAGTCACCCAGTAACAGCTGAACTGGTAACCATTAAACAGAAGTCTTGAAAAAAAAATTGCTAACAATTACCATTGAAGAAATGGGAACATAAACAGCAGTCAAAAAAGTTATTCACCAAAAATGAATTTGAAAATTCATTTCAAAGTTAAAACTGGAAATGCAAGTATACCAGCAAATGCTGCAAGCCATCAACATCTAGAGCTCCTGCGCAATCTGCTCCTGCAACAAACTAGCTGTATGCAGGATGACTAAATCAATTCATGCCCAAAACATAGAAGGTGCTGACCATAAAACTATTTATCCCACAAGATAGAAATCAAGCTAGAATAAAATTTTCAGCCTAAAAACAAGGACAGTTAATATCAGAAATTTGGAACTGTCAAAGGGAAGCAAACCATTAAGCCAGGAATTTACACTAATTAGCATTCTTTAAGACAATCTACCTTCAAAGAGTAAAATACTAAACCCCTAAAACCCTAAAACCATAAAACCCTAAACCCCTAAAACCATAAAACCCTAAACCCCTAAAACCCTAAACCTCGTCGATAAACAAGGGGAAATCCAACCAGGTCTCGGGATGCATTGAGATGTTGCGTGCAAAGGCCAACACCTCATCTGTGACGCTGGTAGCGCCAGAAACACCACCACCGTATTCCTCCTCCGATCCCTCTTCAGATCCAAAAGGCATGAAGCTGGATGCGATTTTGGAGAATCCCGGCCTTGTTGCTGGATAAACGGGAAATTCCATTCCTGAATCGGCCGGCAGCAAAATCGCTTCGGATGCCAGCGAGTCTAGGCGAGTCCACAGGACCGGGATCTGGATCTCGAGAATCAAATAGACAAGATGAACCGGTAGAGGAATGAAGGATCAGAGTGATATTGAGATTAAGGAGGAAGGGGAGGAGGAGGAGGAGCGAGGAAGGAAGGAAGCGACGCCTCAGAAAGCGGCGCAAACGGCAGAGGCAGATGAGGAATTAGCCGTTGATGATTTTACCGAGTATTTCATCTTTTATTTATATATATATAAAAATGGACACCTCATGTTATTTTAAAATACACCTCATCTCAAAATTTTGTATCAAAACTACCATTTTACCCCTCAATTTTTTAAAAAATCAATTCCTCCACCCAAAATTGAAGAACAAAATGATAATTTTGTATAAATTTTTAAAATAGAGTGTCTCTTAAAAAAAAATATGAGGTGTCTAAATGACTACTCTAGAAAAATAATCAAAATTCATTATTACTATCAATATTGTATTAAAAAATAATATTTTTATTTAAAATTAATTTTTAGTTTTTATCAGTTATTTTATTCAATCATGTTTTTAACTAGAGTGTAAGTACCTATAATTTTAGATAATTTAATTTAATTTAATTTTTTTATTCTTACATATAATTTTTTATTTGAATTCAAAATTCTATTGAATTTCACTCAGATTCAACCCTTAGATCCTCACACAAGACATGATGTCTACTTCTTAGCATTGATGAAGGGCAACTAAACGTGAAACCATTTTGTATTTCACATTCAAATTCAAAGTTTATCATTAATATTTTTAATACATTTATTATATTTTCCAAATATCAGAAAATGCATTTAAAATAATAAACATTTGATACATTTTTGTTTAAAATATCATATATTTCTAGAAAATCAATAAATGCATTAAAAATAATAACAACAAACATTGAAGTTGCTTTGTCACTTTTTTTTCTTTTCTCTACCAATTATGAAAAATGAAGAGTGACAAAACATGTCAAGAGAAAATAATAAATGAGTTGAATTTGAATGTAATTATCTATATAACTTTGAATTTGGTTTCTATATAAATGTCCAATTAAATTCATATTTAAATATTACATCTAAAATTATATAAGAATTCTAACTTTATTTAAATTCAAAGTGAATCCAATCCATTACATCTCAATAAAAAAGAAGACTATAACATTATCTTAAGCATTAATGAAGGCGAACAAAGTTTGATACCACTGGATGAGTCACAATTTGTATTGGGCATCCAAAACTCCTTTAAGTTTTAGTGCATTTGTTGCATTTTCTAACATGCACAAGATCGAATTAATTATCTATGTATTAGAAAATAGTACAAATATATATATATATATATATATATATATATATATATTATTACAATAATAATTAGGACTCAAATAAATAATTAGTTTAAAACATAATTTAGAAGTTATGAAAAAACTCGGGTCCCCGTTTACACACCTGTTTCAGGGTGCGGATGGCTAATTACCATTTTGCCTCTGCATTTCCATTCGTTCGAACGAATTCCTAGTTCATTTTGGAATTCGTTCGAACGAATAGACACATACCCTATCCAATTTTGATTCGTTCGAACGAATTCTCAGTTCATTTCGGCATTCGTTCGAACGAATAGACACATACCCTATCCAATTTTGATTCATTCGAACGAATCCCCTTTATAAAATTAATTCGTTCGAATAAAGGGTGAACAGTAAACACACTTTACTGATCACCCGTTCATTCGAATGAATTGATTTTGATTTATTCGAAGTCATTCATTAGAATGAATCGATTTTTTTTTTTAATTTTAAAATTATTTTTTAAGCACTGTGTATTTCCAAAATTTCTCAAATTAAATATTTGGACTAATTACGATAATTTAATAAAAATACTTTAAGATTTCAAGGTCTTTTGATACTCCTAAATATTTAAAACACAGTATTTTACAAATAAGGGTATCCCTAGGGTCTGCCGAAAACACATTTAGGAGTGTCAAAAGACCTTAAAGTGTTAAAGTATTTTTATCAAGTTATCGTAATTAGTCCGGATATTCAATTTGAGAAATTTTGGAAATACACAGTGCTTAAAAGATAACGTGCAGTGTATTAAATAATAAAATCTCCTTTAACACTTTAAAGATTTTTTAAACACTGTCTATTTCCAAAATTTCTCAAATTAAATATCCGGACTAATTACGATAACCTGATAAAAATATTTTAAAACTTCAAGGTCTTTTGACACTCCTAAATGTATTTTCGGTACACCCTAAGGATACCTTTATTTGTAAAATACTGTGTTTTAAATATTAGAGTGTCAAAAGACCTTAAAGTCTTAGAGTAGTTTTATCATATTATCGTAATTAGTCCGGATATTTAATTTGAGAAATTTTGAAAATACACAGTGCTTAAAAATAATTTTAAAATTAAAAAAAAAAAAAACGATTCATTCTAATGATCAGTAAATGAATGATTCATTCGAACGAATTGATTTTATAAAGGGGATTTGTTCTAACGAATTAAAATTGGATGGGGTATGTATCCATTCGTTCGAACGAATGCCGAAATGAACTGGAAATTCGTTCGAACCAATGGAAAACGTGGGAGCAAAATAGTAATTAACCACCCACATCCAGAAATGGGTGTGTGGAGGCAGAAAAACAGGTGTGTAAAGGGGGACCAAAAACTCAATCAAGTCAGTTCAAATTAACTCGACTTGAATGAATGAATTTATTAATTCTTTTAATCAATTCAGAAATTCACTTGATTTACTTAATTTAAAAAAAATTGAGTTTTGAATTACATATGCGATAATACACCAAATGCATTAAAAATAGTGATACAAATCATATATTCGAATAGAGCAAATGTATTATATAATTACAATATTAGTTACGACTTAGGTAATTAATTAGTTAAAAATGAATTTCATGTACAATTTAATTAGAAGATACAACAAATATATTAAAATAATAATAATAATAAAACATTGAATTTAACGTGGATCCGTGGAATACGACTGCATTGTGTATTGGTATATTGCTTTCAAGGTTAGTTGGCATTCATTGGTGCTGGGACAACATCCTCATGTAATATTTCTGCGCAATGAAATTAACAACTATCCTAAAATAGGATTAGTACAAATTCTAAAACTAAATATATGTTTCATATTGTATAGAAGTGTGAAGAATAACATATTTGTGATAACTCAACTCGACCTCTATTACGATAATGTCCGTTTTGAGTCCCATCTAGGCCCACATAGTTTTGCTTTGAACTCGGCCCACCTAACCAGGCCCAATAGATCTCATGATTGGGAGAGGCTGCCGAGCAATTTTTTTCGATGATTGTTATGTTAAATAAATGCTTAATTCAAATGAGTGTGTGTTTGGTTATGAATTACATGCACCACGCTAAATCTAATTGTAATTCAATACTTTCCTTTCTTCATCAACAATATCATCACATTTGTGTCATTGCAGTTTCCTTGATATACGGACTGCAAGTATTTCTTTTCCTCCATTCGATGATCAAGATCTCCTGTTAACATTTCTGTGAATTAGACAAATGGAAATTTCAATAATTAATTACATTTTCAGTGAGATGATTTATTGAGAGGTTCAAAGATAATGATGGTTCATTGAAACACTAATCGATAAAAGGAAAAACAAGTTCGAGAAGAAAAAAATAGCCAGAATCAAAATGTTCATTAAAGTTTTTTGAATTTTAGATTTTTAGTGATGAGGATTTCTATTAAAGGCTAAGTAATGGCAAAATAATGACCAAGATTGAACCAAAAGTTTTTCACTCTCCATAAATTCGAATTTTGCAATTTTTGAATCTTTGCTCATGAATCATGATACTTAGAAAATTTAAGATTGGGTGGGTCCCTCCACTCCTTATTATCTCTCAATTCCTTGCCCACATGATAAGTCAGCTGATGATTCAACTGTTTGGGATTCTCTCTTCAAACATCGGTTGGGCTTGGGTCCCATTACTGTAGAGTTCCAACTTCCTAAGTGTTTTTAAATGGGTCCAAATCTTGAACTTCCGAAGTTGGGCTTTAATGGATTGCGTTGTGGGCCCTTCTTCCGTCTGTCGATCCGATGGTAAGTTTGGAGGGCCAACTCGTTAGCCTTGTCCAATTGGATCGGACTGTCTTCACCTGAGCTTGAGTCAGACCCGATGCCTGTATCACATCCTCATATTTTGCCCAGTGTCAACCATGCTATCATCACCAACCTTGTTTTGCGGATCCACCAACTGGACTAAGACTACTTCGATCAGTCAATCACATCTTTTTTTTCAAAGGAGAGGAAACAACAATTTCAATCTGCACTTCTCCCATGTCTTCTTCTTCATTCAGTTCTTGTTTGAGTGCCATGGAATCACTTTCACTAATGAGATCTGTGCTATTGGGTTGACCATCATTGGCTAATATATTATCCTCTTGGGTTAAGCGCTCGTTGAGTGTAGGATTATATTAAATGTGTTTTAAAGGATTATATTTCAGCTCATCATGACACAAATTGTAGAATATGAAAAAAAAAATGAGGTTCACAAGAATATAATATCTATAATCATCATGTTTTGTTTAAACATAAAGGAGAATAGCTATACTTCGTTCTAGTGAGAGATGAGAGAACAATAATTATTGAATTAAAACTTAAAATTTATGTAATTACTCTTTAATAGTTAACCTATAAATAAGATAGGTCTAAAAAAAATCTCATTCAGTTTAACATGGTAGATTCAGGTTGATTTGGACGAGGAGAAAATTTAGGAGATTTGTCTGTATTTCATTTGGTAATTATAGATGAAAAGGTAAAGGAGGAAAGAAGAAAAGAGATGGAATGAGAAGGAGAAGCTATGAGAAGCTATGATTCTCTTACTTTAAAGAAAATAGATTTTAATTTAGAAAGATAAATGGAGAAAAAGTGAAACCCACTTTTTCCTTATTTTATAATTGCTAAATATGAAAAAAAAAAAATCTTGCATTCTTCTACAATACTGTGACATGATACATCTCCACTATTATCTGATAAAATCTAAAATTCTAAAATTTAGTGAAAATGTAGAAACTATAAATAAAGAAGTTGAAAGGCTGTGAAGGGGAAAAATCCAAATACCTCCTCCTTTGTCAGTATTATTCACCGTTCTATACGCCTGCAAGAACAACAAAGAGAGGAAAATATATGAAATCTATATAGCTAAAATTATTCTATAGATGTCATTTTGTCTTTATTCCTTTATCTCACCCTAATATTAAGAAACAATAGTTCTATCAAATAACATAGGAACAGTAACACCAAAAAATTATACATTGATAATTTTCTTTATTAGTTCCAAAGTGAAAAAAGAATAATAATAATAATAATAATAATAATATTTTTTTTCCTATTACTACCTGCAAGTGGCTCTTCACATGAGCTAGTGTAAGGTCCTTCACATTCATTAACTCTAGAACTGATTTAGGTGTAGCTCTTGTCATGTCAATTTCAAAGAAAAATAGAACATTGGAACACCGATAGACTATACAAATGTATGAAACATGGGTCATAGAAAAGGCTATTAATAGAGATATCTAAAATATCAATTAAAGAGAGATCAAATTTATCATTTAAAAGGTGAAAACACACTAATATCTTATATGATTAAAATTCTCAGTATCTCAAAACATTAGGTTATAGATGAAGAAAGTGATTCCATCTTTGACACTATTTTCATCACTTGCCATCGGGTTGATCTGAAGAGAGATCAGGCAAAACTGACCCAGTTCTCATTCTGTATAATGGCCCAAATAAATGCAAGAACAAGGTGAAAATGAGGTCTAGCTGGTTGTCTATACATGTGAAAAACTTTCATAAAAATGATGTCGTTCAAACAACCAATATCAGTAAAAACATATCCAAGATTCATAAATGAAAAACCTCTTGACAGTCATGGATGATTCCTACAACATCAAGTAAAAGCCAGCTTCTATCTATCTTCATTCATGAAAAAAATTCTCAGATTGAGTAGAGGAATTGACTGAATGAGCAAAGAACATGTGTAATTCATGGGAACTAGCCTTTCTTGAAGCTGAAAATCAAAAAAATAAACAAGGAAAATAATAATGTTCTGTATGTTTCACATGTCTTCTTTGGCAAAAGGAACCTCTATGATTTTAAAAAACAAAAATGTACATCTATAAACATAAATTAGTTCATAAAATTTAATTTACCAATAAAAAACCATAGTTGTTGAATGTGTGTACTTAAAAAATAAGAGAAGAAGAAATGAAGGACCAAAGACCTAGAGAATATGAGTTGAAGAAGGAAAGAATGGAGGAGGAGGAAGAAAAGAAGAAGGGTGATTTATATTATGGGTAGCTTATGATATGCATGTATTTTATACTTGTAAAAGCCTAGCAATTGGAATATAATTTTTAGTTAGGGTTTAATTTTAGTAACTTGTTTTTAAAGAAATTTAAGACATTATTCACATGGTGTAATTCAACTGGTGACCTCCTAAAGGTTGCGGGTTCGAACCCTATAGCCTAATTTTGGTATGCTATAGAGGTAGTGGGTTCATCCCTAGAGTTTTTGGCTGGTATCTCACAATTATCTACATGTAAATTAAAAATAAAAAATAAAAATTGAAGGTATCAGTGTAAAGGGAACATTTCTTTTTCCTTTTTGAAATGGATGAAATCGTGAGAATAAAAATAGAGTGGTACAGATATTAATGGGTAATGTGGCATAAGAACAATGGGATAGAGAATTGCATATGGTTTTAAAAATCGACTTCGTTACAGAGTATTGAATGAGTTATCATTGATTCTTTTTATTTTTCATTTTCACTCGATTTCAATCATACGATTTAGACTTAATATTTGATATGTCTAATATTTAAAACTTTAAAATTGCATGCCAAGTTTTTACTTCTTTTTTTTTCAAAAAAATCTTTTCATTTTTTTTTCTGTAGAATAAGAGTTTTTCCTTTTTTTTTTTTTAAAATCCAAGTTTTTCAGATAAAGATTAGAACTTCTAAGGAGGGGGAGTCTTTCTGCATTAGATTAGTTTATTTTTAATAAAAATAAAAATAAAAGTTTTGATGCCAGCAATAAATACAGTGAGTTTCTACGATATAAAACAACATTAAATTTTAATATTAATAGAATGACATGCACCAAAAAATAATGTATTTTTTTCTAAAGAGTAAAAGTTTTTAGAGGAATCATCAAACACATTTATGAGTTCATTCAAGTTACTTCAGAGGACCACTCTCTCGAAGCGTAATCTAGTGTGTGTGGATAGGGAAATTTGTGCATGCATGGAGGATTGGTTAGGTACTACTTAGGTGCTTTATGAAGTTTGAACAAGAGAAAAATTAGAAAAAATAAGAACTATACTAATTAAAGAAGCAAATTGTTCTAAAAATTAAATTACTTTAAAAATCAATTTAAATTCTACTAAATTAAATCCTATTATTTTATTTGATTTTAAAAATAATTGTTTGAATCGGAAGTGCAGTGATTTGCTGGATATTTCAACTTACTTTTATCAGTGCATTAGAAGAATTATCAAAGACTTTTCACACATAAGATGGGCCACAAAAGTGCAAATTGTTTGAATGAAACTTATCAATGAAGCAATGACGCAAAATGAGCCATATATGGTTTGACTAGTTACCTATGGTGTTGCCAACAGGTTCCTACTACTGTGACAAGCAATGGTTTGCCATATTTCAGCTGTTGATTTAGAAGATTAGCCAAACTTCTATCAACTTCTAAATAGACATATTATAATGCTAAATAAAGTTATTTGAGATACATAGAATTCACTTTTTAAAATTTAAATATAAAAATATTTATTTTAATTTTTGTTAAAACTATTAGACTAGTGTTAAATAAATCAAATGCTTTGAGTTTAAAAAGACTTACACAGCTTTATTGATTTGACTCACTTCTAAACCTAAAACACATTTTGTTTAGGTGGAGGGTGCTCTCTCTTATAAACCCTTGAAATTGCTGACTCTTGGACAATGTGGGACAAATTCCCACACGCCCAACTCTCTCTCTCTGCTCTCTAGTAGCTGTTGGGTCTGGACGCCTGGGCTTGGCCGTCTGGTCTGAGCGTCACAATCTATCCCACTTAGACCCAAAACAAGATATGTCTCTGCATTTTTAAATTTATAAACAATTTAAGTTTTGAAGATGAAAAAATATGTCTCAAATACATTATTTGTTGTCATCTTTACCATTATGACGTGAAATAGGATGATGCTTTTAAAAATTTCATTATTTGACAAGAAATAGAACTTGCAGTTTAGTCATGAGCAAGAACTCCTTTATCATCCTACATCTTACTCTATATTGGGGTAGTTGTTTTTTGCATTGAATTGAACCAAATGATTCACTACTCATGCAAACTTCTATTTAATTTATTTTAAATTTATCTCTAGACCGTACCCTTCAAATAACATACTTAACCCATCAACTACTATATAGCATGAGTTAAAAAATAAAACTAGTTTTCATTATTTAGGACAGTGACTATTGATGCATTCAATCCCATTCACTCCCTTGGAGAGGATTCAGTCATGTTCTGGCTGTACAAGGTAACTTTTTTAAATATGATGACACGTGTTCTTTTAATGGGGCTTTAAAATTTTCAATTTTTAAAATATTTTCATAAAAAAGTCAACAAAGCTGCAAAGAAATAGCAGTGGACAAGAGTCCCACTAAATGATCTGAAAAGACAGGATGAAAAACTGCCACCAAGCGACATAATTTGATGAAACAAAAAGTATTTAACCTTTTGTGAACATCACCACGAAAGGCAAATAAATTGGTATAGTTATGACTTATGACCATTTTGTGTGAATAGTTAGATGAGTTCTCCATTACTGTAATTATAATAAAATTGAATAAATTATATGTATAGAGTTTATCTTTTATTTAAGATAATTATTGAATCTTAAAATTACTAAGTCAGTTTCTTTTAGATTGAAATACATCACAAGTCTTTTAGTCTATCTTATATTATAGTATTCTAATTTAATAATAAATAATTGATCATCGTCGTCATTTAAAATATTTATCTCATTAATTGAGTTAATAGTTGATATTAAGATTTATTAATAATTATAATGAGATTAATTCAGATGGAGTTGGTCCAACAATCATAAAGCTTTCCTCACAAAGGGAGGTTTTGAGTTTGATTCATGCTCAGAGTCCTCTGAATCACTTTCGATAGGGTTTGACTCCTCATCACTTATACCCGATATGTCTAGAAATGTGTACATATGCTTCAAAAAATTAGTCGAATAAAGTTCTCTACGGGTGAGATGCGTAGATATCTTCAGTTATAAAAGAAGATATAATGAGATTTTGAGATTTAAAACTTTTCATTAATTAAATTTCTAAATTAATTCAAATTTACTGTAACTTATCTTAAGAACAACCTCATTGATACTAAATCTACCATAAAGATGGGACATAAGTTGTATCATTTCATTATCATTAGTTTCGAATAAGTAATCTTGTCCAAGCAGTCATGGAAATTAAAAGATGTAAGAAGTGAAAACCGACACCCAGTGTTTCAATGAAATATTGAGTATTAATTGCCTACAAGACTTTTCTGGCTTAATTTTGCAGATCATTAAGAGGGTTACATACCAACTTTTCTAGTCTTTTCTAGATACATACCAACTTTTCTAGTCTTTCTCTAGAAAAGACTAGAAATGCACATGCAGAAGCCTTTCTGCATGTGTATTTTAAGAACCTCAACCAAAACATAAGCTTTAGAGGGCCAAACAATACTTTCATTCCTCATCCTATGCTTTGCGTAAAATAGCTTGGGATAAGGTTCCTTGGTTCACATTTCACAAATGTGAGGATGAAAATATATGCTCAACGCATGCACATCATACACATCTTCCTCTAAATAACTATACTTGAATCCTGTCATAAAGGAGAATGGCAGAGGATGATAGATGCAGCCATTTTCACAGGGAGGAGATTCAACATTTAGACTTTCTTATAGGGCCCTAGCAAGTTGTTTATCTTCCTCCAAATGATTATGCAATCCATTATCTGCGATGAAACAAGTAAGATATTCTTTACATCAACTTTAATGATTTAATCTGGAAGCCATATCATTAGCATATTCCACTATGTCATTGTCATATGTTACTTTTTACCTTTTTGGAATAATTAACATTATCATTAAATATCAAATAAGCACCTTCCAAATGGATATATTAAACAACTCATGATCATAATACATATTTGAGAGATCATGTCACCAACTTTTAAGTGACTGGCTGCCAAATATGTTGTTCGGAATCACAACTTTCAGAGTGCTTTGCAACCACTAGTAAAACTTACTTCCAAAGAAAAACCAATCAAATTAAGGCCCCTCTATTTGATAAACATATCCAATAAGTAAGCTAATAGTTTGTAGTGGGGCATGGTCCTAGACTTGGCTTGCTAGTGCAAGACAATGTGGTCAAGTAGGCTGTGAATTGTCAAGAGTTAACAAGGTCAGTTTGAAACTTGCTAAGGTATGTCCAGGTCCAAGTACACACATTATATCACTCACCAATGACATCCACCTTCTTTTGTTCTTCTTCTGAGAGTGAAAGTGCATAGCACGATCTATCTTCCTTTTCACAATCTGACAAGGCAACCTATAACGAAATAACCAACGAAAAATTAGTTGCATCAAAAGAACAAAAATAAAAAACATTGAAAGGTGATATATTCCACCATCTTATCAAGGCAGCAACAAGATTGAGATGGAATAACCACCAAAATACTAGATCTGCGTCTTTTTCTTTTAACCGATCTTGCAAGACGAGGATCTGATCTTGGAGGCGATTCAGCGATTCTTCAGAGGCGAGGATCAGTGTTATCAGAACCGGATCGAGCCGGTTCAGCCGCGACCGCGTGATCTGCGGTTCAGTCTAGGTAAAAAACCGGCTGGTGGTTAAAAATTGCATAAAACCGGTCAAAACTGCAGTTTTATGCGGTTTTGACACCAAAATTGTGAACCGTGAACCGCGATTCAGGGTTTTTGAATTTTTTTTATTTTGTATTTTTTATTTTCCCATTAAAAAATGTGTTTATTTGAAATATAAAAGTTTATTACTATTTCTATCCCATATATTTCACCGTTTTGGTATATTACTCAGAGTTTGAATGTTATTTTTAATATTATATTAATTATTGGTAAAATATGTCTTATTTTATTATTATATATAATATTTATATATTTTAATACTTGTCCGGCTTTGACCGGCTTTGACCGCGGTCGAACCCGGTTGAACCCTGACCTCCTCGAAGGCGGTTCGGTACACGGTCCAGTTCTGATAAAGGGGGTTTTTTGGGGGTTCTGTTTTCCATCTCACTGGAGAGAGCCGAAGGGGCTGTTCTAGAAAAGAGCCGTTGCTGGGGACCACGAATTCAGTTTTTTACTAAATGTTCTCGGCACATGGGCTGCGTTTGGATGTGGTACTAATAACCCAAAAATTAGTTTAGATAACAGTAAAAATTCAAAAAATTATTCCTCTTATCATTTTTTTTAATACCCCATTGAAGTTTGGGTATTAAAAAATTACCCCAAGTGAGAGATGACTCCTTCACCCAAACACAACGTGCTGTTCTTGTTCGTGTTTATCATCACGGTAACTATCTCATCCAACTAATGTTGTCGTTTTTAAATTTAACAAATAGCTGGTGGCCATTGATCAATTTTATTATTGATGTTGGTTAAGATGATGATGGATCTAAGATTGTTAAGTTCATGTGCTTCTGCATAGATCATGACATACATACTCTGTCAGATCAATTTAAACCGATTGACTCAATTCGAAATAAATAAACTAACTCAACCCATTTAGAAAAAAATTAAACCCACTTTAAATCCGACCACAAGTAAAATTAGGAGTTATTTTTTCACGAGCTATGTTGGCCCTCTCTAGATTTTTTTTCTCTAAAATTACTGACCTAATCCGATATTTTATTTACTAACCCTTTGTATTTAATTTTACCTTTCAAAAATAAAATCTGTATTTTTTTTAAAAAAAATTGGCTCTTTCATTCTCTACCCATTTTCTTTTAAAAATTGCCCTGAGTTTATTAACAATGTATAACAATGTAAAATATCATGTGGATAAATAATAGATAAAGTTTCAATACCAACAACTCACTATAGACTTGTGATTTTAGTATTTTATTTTTAATCCCAAACATTTGAATTTTAAAAGATAAAAATAAAAATGAAATAATTAAATAAAGTTGAAACTTCATATATCATTTGCCAGTATAATCCTCCTTACTCCTACTCAACTATATAATACCTAAAATTATTTAAAATTTAATATAAATAATGACTTTTTTTTATCATGAGAGCTTCCATACTACTTTTTCTTGTTAATTGTTTTAGATTAAATATTAGAGCCACTTGTTTAGTCTCATTTTTTGTGAGGGATATATAAAAATTACTTTGATCTTATCTATACTAATTTTAGGATATATTTAATTGTTTTAACTCTTAATTTTAAGGTCTAAGATTAAATCAAATATTGAAGAACATTCAAAGGATGATTGGAATTGAAAAGGTCGAAACCTATGATCTAAAATATTAAGAGTCATTACTCTCAAAAACATATCAAAATGTTATTTACTTATGTATATAGAAAAGCCAACATATAGACATAGTACTGAATTAATAAAAATAGATAATGTGACTTAATGAATAAAAATAGAGTAGTACTTTTTTTAAATTTTGTTTTTTATTTTAAATAACTCCAGAAAAAAATTTAAGCATGTAGATAAAAGATTTAAAAACAACCCATATACGAAGAATTGATAAGTTGGGAGGAAAATGAAAACATTAAAACTTAGATTAAGGGAGTGAAAAAATATATGATGATTGTTAAACAACTTACATTATAATATTTTTTCATAGAATATAAAGAAAGTAGAAGGCAAAAACCTATTAAGACAGGAGTAATTTCTATGTTGACAAGTTTAAAACTTGAATCTAATTATCTTACAGTCATGATGTTACTATCGTGCATTTTAGATGGTGAATCAATTTGAAAATTTATATTTAAATGTACATATCTTGAGAAAAATAAATTCAACAGACCTTACCTGTAAACTTTACCTCATTCAATATGAACCATATAGGTTTGGGTAATACATATCTTGAAATAAAATTAAACTTACCCAACTTGATCTAAAATAAATTTAAGTTGGATTGAACGGTCTTAAACCCGAGCCGAATCCAATCTGTCTTAAATGTCTTTAAACACTATTTAAATCTGAGTCAAGTTAAGTTAAGGAGTCTGAACTCAAACGGAATTTAATCCATCTTAAATTTCTTTTCCTTTATCTACCTAAGACTCTCTATTTAGGAAAGTTGTCCACTAATTTTTCTATTATGACACATTCTTTAGAAGGAATGTTAAAAATGAATGGATAATTATAGGTAAAGTTTCACTCAATCTAATCATCATGACCTTATAAATTTGGATCTTAAAATTTTGATAATTAAATTCCATTTTTTAACTATATGATAACTCTCATCATAATTGATCAATCCATGTAGTTTTTAATTTTATAAATTTTCAAATATTAACACATCATTCAAAAAAAAATGTCGAAATAGAAAACTAATTAGATGACTCCTTTACATGTTGGATTTGTTACTTTTGAATATACATAAGAATTATTTATAGAAAAATATGCTAATTTAACATGATAAGATGCACATTTTCTTAAAAATTACTAAACAAGGTACATAGAGAATTTATGAAATCTATTATTTTATTTTTTTTGCTCTTATAAACAAAGCTAAAGTGTATAGATTTACTAAAAGATTAGTAAAATTAAGAAGACAACCTAATTAACTCAATAAACATATAAATAGATAATTGAGAAAGAACCCATGTCTAACAGAAGTTCTTTTCATCATTTCTTTAAGAAACTGTCTTTTAAAATCATGATTAGGATCTTTAATTAGATAAAAGAGAAAATTAGTGACGATAATCTTTGTACACTTTGAACTACAATGGAAAATCTACATGTGATGTCAATGCTGTCAATTGTGGGTTTATGATAGAATCACTTGTAATCTATGCAAACAAAGTTTGTAATAAAATAATGATAATCAAATAAGAAAAAATTTCACCTATTCATGATCAACAATCTGCCCTAAGTTTGTCAAAAATCGATGGATTACCGCTTGTGAGGTATCAAAATAAGTTTATTTTTAATTTTAATAATTTCAATAGTTTAGTACTGTATTTTTAAATTTTCAAAATGAAGGGAGGGTAGGTTTTTCTTTCAAATTTTAAATTATACCTTTAAAATCATTTTTAAGTTCAAAACTTATTTTTTAGCCTTTAATTAAAAGAGGGGAAAAGATTAACCCCATTTAACAATTGTATGTTTATTTTTACGCATTGTATATTTAAATTCAGTATCATAACCTCTGGGCCACACTATCGTCTATAGTGGCGCTAGTCACTCGGTGATACCATTTGAGGTGATGCTTAGTCAGCCGGTGGTTCATCAGTAGTGGCGCTTAGTCGCTCGGTGATACCATTTGAGGTGACGCTTAGTCACCCGGTGGTTCATCAGTAGTGGCGCTTAGTCTCTCGCGATACCATTTGAGATGACGCTTAGTCACCCGATGGTTCATCAGTAGTGACGCTTAAGTCACTCGATGATACCATCTGAGGGGGCGCTTAGTCACCCAATGGTCTTGAAGTGGGGCACTGAGTACTTTTTACTATTTACATTGTATTCTCTGGGCCGAAAATCTCCACCTGTAGCGCAGCGGAAACGCCGCTTGATGGCCATCTGAGACGACCTTGGTCGCCCGGTGGTAAAAGGATTTGGGCACTGAGTACTTTATATTTTATTTTGATGTGATGTTTTGGTTGGCTGACAACTAACTGCTGACTTAATCTAATGAAGTAGAAAGAATTAGGAGACTTACTACACTTATCATATTTTTGTTGGAAAATGCATGGGATCGGGTAGATAATCAATGAATGACCTGAAATTTATATTATTATTTTATTCTTACAGATTTGTGTGATAATCTCTGCGGATAAAGGTGAGATTCGAACCAACACTTGTATTGTGTTATATGTTAAACCCACTAACACCAGACTAAAATGGGACCCATGGTCATTTAAAGATGGAAAATGTTATATAGGTCCAGAATACGAGACCTGACACTGCCTACATGTAAGGGATGTAAATGTTCTAACTGTTTAGAACGTAGGCTAAAAATAGTGTCGGGGAGTCGAGGACTTTTAGCCTCTAACGCAGTATGGACCCATGGAGTGTCTGGGAATTGTCGGGTAAAAACTGGATGAAGACATTCGTGTTATTAAATCCAGTTTTATATGTTTGTGTGACATTGATTATTTTATTGATTTCTTATATTGATAGTGGATACACCGAAGGGTAAGGCTGGAATTTGGTGATTCTCTCACAATAAGTCTCTGTGTAAGGAGGGCAATGGAAATCATGCATTTGACATTTGCATGTGAGAATTATGTTTATAAGTTAAATCTGTGAAAGATAATAAATTTGAAAATCTGACATTGGCCGTTGAGCTATAATCGTTGAGATTAGCCGAACACCGTTTGCGAACCGTTGGGTTGGACGTGTTAGTAGGCTGAGGTCGACCGCCATCAACCGCTGGTATTGGATAGGCTAGTAGACCGGGTCGTGGAGACCTTTTGATGTTAGGCTGAACACCGTTTGCGAACCGTTGGGTTGGACGTGTTAGTAAGCCGTGGTCGACCGCCATCAACCGCTGGTGTTGGATGGGCTAGTAGACCAGGTGAAAACCGTATGGCAAGTTGCTGAATGGGATGACCCGGGCCGGGTGGGTTAAGTGGATTACCCATTGCATTCATGAAACATGCATTATTTATGTTTTATGTTGACGTTATGGTAAATATGAGTCAAGTACATTGACTGCATTTCATTCATGGAACCTGCATTGTTATTAATTTCACGAATATTGTATGTTGATTTTTATGGTGAGCTCTCCCCACTGGGCTATTGCTCATGTCCCTTACATTGCTGGATATGAACTAGAGGGAGGAATGGAGGAACCTATGGTACCTCGTTGAAAATCAAACTCGGATATTTCCCGTAGTTTCCTGCTCAAGGAAACGAAATGAATCTATGAACTCTTATATGTATTTTTGATAATAATATGCCTCTTTGGCATAAAACCTATGTCTGTAAGTTTGGCGTTTCCATGTAATATATTTGTGTGTTGGTGTGCTCAATATATTGCTTCCATGTATTTGAGTGAAAATTGTTTGGATTATTTTGCTGAATATGTTTGGAAATACTTAGGACACGGATATTTCATGTAGTCATTAGGCTCACATGGATAGTATGTTAAGGAGTTAGTGACTCATTGGGTTAAGGTTTAAAAAAAAAAAAAATTAGTCGTGTCCCGAGCCCACGTACGGGATTGGGTCGTGACAAGGAGGGTTTGTTAATCAGTGATTTGCATGGCAGATCAAAATCAAAAGTGATTATTCGTCATTCAATTCAAATTAATTTTAATCAGTTTAAATCTTATGGTTAGTAATGTCCTTTTATTGTTAAGTTTTAATTTTGAAATACTCTTTGACTAGATCTTCTACATGATAAGGTCCACTAACCTATATAATATTAAATTTAAAATATGATTCCTTATACCCACAAGTAACATAATTCTGTTACTTTGCCATTTTCGAGAATGGGATATAGATAATGAAAATAACATAAAGTTAATAATATCAATTTAATCAAAATAATAAATAATAAATTTAATTATTCATTAATAGAATAAAGTGAGGAGTGAAATTGAATAATTTATAAAAATGATCTCACTTACACGTATAAATAGAATGACGATGAGAAGGAAGTTCTTCTTTCAGACTCGAATGACTTTAAAGATGGCCCCTACTTCTAACCCAAATTCATCCACGGCCGGTCCTTCCTTGAGCTTTTGGGATGTAAATGGACACCAATTATATGACAGTCTGCAGCAGCCAGTTCTATCTAGAAACTTTCATCCTTCACGTATGTCAGCCCAACCGTTGCTCTCCTCTCTTCCCTCTTCCCTCTTCCCTCTTCCCTCTTCCCTCTCCTCTCAATACTCGGTTTAATTCCGGCATGCATCGCCTCTTTTTTCATCTGCTTTTCGCCTTTCTACTGCTCTCTGCTGCTGCATCCAAGGCCTTCTCTCGGTCGGCAAGCTTCCACCATTTCTCTCACAACAACGACCAACTTTTTCGCTCTCTTCCAACGCCTCCCATTGCCGTCGGCCATGCAGGAGACCTCCGGTCGGAGAAGAGAAGGGTTCTGACAGGATCCAATCCTCTGCACAACAGGTGAACAAATAGGCATCCTCTTGGACTGTAGAAAGAAGAACCCATCTTCAGCTTCTCTTCCTCCTTCCTCTTCAGAGTTTCCACTCTGTTCATCAATCATCATCACCTTCAATGCCTGAATTCCTTTGGCTCCGTTCAGTTGCATGGAGAGAGAGTTTTTCTTTTCTTTATTTCCCCTTATAGATATAAAAAAGAGGGTTAATATTTTGAATAAATACTTTTCCATGCATCTAAATAGAGGAGAGAGAGTACTCAGAACCAGTTTTCTTATTTTACACACTACCCCTGTAGGAAGAAAGAGTAGGACATCACATGTACGGTGTACCATATATCATAATGATGATATGTTAAATACTTAAATGTTAAATGAAGCTTTCTTTCCATAAGTTTTTCTTTCTTTTATTTTTTATTTTTCGTTTTTGGTATGACATGAATTAGTGCTGAAACTCAAGCATCTTGGGTCGGGTTTTAATACACCCAATCAACCCATATAAAAATTATTGAATCCGACCTAAATCGATCCAAATTGTTGGCCCAACTCAGTTGAGTGCTAAATTGAATTGTTGATCTAATTCAACTCGAGTGCTATATTAATTTTTTTAATGGGTTATCTCGAATCAAATCGGATCGGATTAGTCAAGTTTAAAAAACTTGACCCGACATAACTTGACCCGAATTTAATTTGGATTTTTTTTTCTTCAACCAACTCAATCCTAATTTTAAAAATATAAAATTCAACCCACTTAATTTCTCAAGTCAGGCCATACGAGTCAGGTTAAAACCCAACCCAAGTTTTACCTCTATTTCATGAAGAGATTAACATTGTGGTACTGTGGTAGTACTCGAAAGAGACTTGTAACCAGCACCGCAATGTGCAATGTGCAATGTGCGATGTGCAATATCGGATCAGGTCATGTTCTTTGAACGATATCAATCAAGAAATCCATGAAACACTCATTTCTCCTAACACATAATGAAGAGAGAATTCTAATGGCTAACATTAAATTTTGATAGGTAAGTGAAAGGAACATGTGGAAAAACCTATCGTCCAATATCAGTTCATAATTTTTAGTATAAAGACTAGAAAGAGTCAATATGTAAACATCTTTAAATATTGAAGTTCATTACAAGTTGAATTATCAAAACTTCAAAATTTTGATTGAAATATAATAAAATTTCAGCCTATTTTGACTGAAAAATAAAAAAATTGTGTTTGCCCAAACATTTTATTAAATCATAGAAATTTATTTTTCAAGTCTTTGAGAGCATTTGTTCAATATAAAATGGAAATTTTGTTAATTTTTTATAAAATATTTGTGTCAAATCAAAACTTCCTTGAATGAACTCGATGAGAGTTGATCCACTTTTCTTCTTTTTACATGAACACTTTCATGCATATAAAAGAAAGACTTTTTTTAATTTTACATGGTGACACAATTTAAACTGAGAAAAATGAGTATTTCAATCTCTACTTAGAAAAATTGAAAACATAAGGAATTTTCCAACAACAGCAGCACAGAAGACACACAATCTTTCAACTTCAAATTTCATCTTTTGTCAACTAGAAAACTTGAAATGCATGTAGAGCAGTCAATTGTTAACAACAATTTTTTTATCTGTATAGTAAAAACACCATGCAGTTTTTTCTTTTCATTTTTTCTTTAAATTTTTGACAAATTGATGATGATCATTAGCAATCATGTTGGGGTGGCAACTGTCTAGTTCGGTGGTGTTTGTATTGGGTTAAATATAGGGTTGCAAATCAGGTCGGACTGAGAAGATAAAAACCCGCATGAAATTCGGGTCGGGTCGGGTCGGGTTGAGGATTATATAAGTTAACCCGACCCGACCCGACACAACCAACCCGAGCCGGCTAAAATTAGTCTAAAATGAGTTCAAAATGCGGGTCGGGTCGGGTTCCATATAATCAACTCGGATCGGGTTGGGTTTTAAGGAACCTGACCCGTCCGACCCGAGTTGCAGCTCTAGTTAAATATATGTAATAATAGAGAGTATTCATAGTATTGGCTCATGTTAATTTTCAAGTCAAAATTTCAGATCCAAATTTGTATTCAATCTGGTCCTTGTGCAAGAAAGCTTGATTTTAGTCTGAAACCTCAAATCAAAGCCTAATTTGGCCCAAAAAGCCCAAACCCATAAGCCCCGTCAAGTTTGAAATTGTACAAAGAGTCCAAGACCTTACAAATACAAATCAATCCAGAGTAGGGTTTCAACAAGTTGGCCAACTCAGCCCAAGCTTGAACTCTAGCCCTTTACTTACAAATCGGGGTTTGGGATTGGGTTAAGCTCAAAACCATCTTGGCCATCTGAGTTGCAGCCCCAGTAAAGGTTAGACAATATGGTGGTAGATAAAATAATACTATGTCTAAGTAAGACGATCATCTGTCCACATAATTGTTTGTACATAGGGTTGCATTTTTTCTAAATATTTTTCGTTGAGTTTTAACGGGAAAATATTAGATTTTTCCCACAAAAATTATACCTAAAAAGTTAATTTTTCTTTTGTTAAATAAGTATAAAATATGATTCTATTAAACATTAAAAGTTTAAACTAATCATATCATAAAACAACGAAACTCGAAGAAAAGTTTGAATACCAGATCAACTCAAGCATTCCTACAAGGAAATTAACGGGTTATATGATTGTGATTCTGTGCTACATAATGTGTTAAGGCTATAATGCTTTGATGGTTCTGCCGGAGGGTGAAGCTTCCTCTATAAAAATTATATTTTGAATTTGTCATATATTGGAAATTTCAGTCAAATTTTGTTCATATTTTACAAATTTCAGTTAAATTTTTGAGGTTAGATGATTTTACCCGTTTATAAATTTGGATTGAGATAGCCAATATTATTCAAATATCAATAATTTTTTTTCAATTTCCTAAGGAACAAAAAAAGTTGATTTCCACCGGACTTTGTAACTTAGGCTATGAGTTCAATGTTTAAAACACTAAATTAAGTGGTGTCACAACATTGACGCTCAACTCACCATATTATATAATTGGATGGACACAACAAAAGTAGAGTTTCAAATGTTGTGGGTTTGATCGGACTACATTTGGTTCAAGTTTATTTCGGGTCTTGTTAAATGGGTGATGATGGTTCGACTTTGTTTCAGATTTAGTTTGGGCTGGGCTTGAGCTTGTTTACCATTTTTTTTTTCCTGAGTAAAGAGATATGGACAATATAACCATGATATATCGCCTCAAAATATCGGCCGATATTTAGAAAATCAAATATGGGTGCTGGATCCCATTGATATATTACCAATATTTGGTCATATCGGCTAAATATTGACCATGATATTGGCCGATACTTAAAATAATAGTTGATATTTATGTATTTTTTTGACTTTTTTTTTAATAAAAAACTCTATTTTTTGTTTTTTTTAATTCAGATAAAATTAAAAAAAAGTCAGCCAATATTTTTTTTAAGAAGAAGAAGAGCGAGAATGATCTCGGCCAAGATTCGATAGAGGCAATTTTTAAACCCAAGACTACAAACCCTATTTTCAACATAAAGAATGTGGGTGTATTCGAAATATTTGTAGCTTCTTTATCAAACCACGTTCTCTATTCATTTTTCTTTTTATTTTTTTTTATGGGTGCCTATTCTACACGAGTTTTCTTTTAGGAAGCACGAGTTTTAGTGAACTTTCCATTTTGCCCCTCATCCATCTGCAAAAATCAGTTCACTTATTTGTGCACCGGTCGGATCACTTGGAAATCGGTATACCGATTCTTGAGAATCCAAATTGGTGCACCAACCGGATCATTTTACACATAAATCGGTTCACTTTTCCGTGAATCAGTTCACTCATCGGTGCACGAACAGTGCACCGATGAGTAAACTGTTTCACTGAAAAAGTGAGCCGATTTCTGCGAATGGGGGCAAAGTGAAAAATTCGAAATACCCGTACCTCCTAAAAGAGAACGCCCATGTTAGGTCAGGATGGGCACCCTTTTTTTATAATGTCCATTGAAGATCTCTAGACATTTATTGTGTATGGGTGAGTTTCGGAATATTAAATTTTAACCAAGGAACAATGATAGCCCAAACATGCTTCATTAAGGAAAGCATTATTAACAGCTTGTATTGATCTGTGTTTTTGGCCAAGAGACAGTGTGAATTTTCCTTTCAGCATTTGATCCCCAAAGTTGCACATGATTTTCTCTATCTCATCAGTACAAGACTTTGGCAGCATAAAAGAATTTTCCTAGAATATAGGGTAATTGTTGGTGGTAGATCTTAGGAGCTCAAGGCGGCCAATAAATGACAGGTTTTGACCATTCCAACTGCACACCCTTCTACGGATCTTTGAAATTAATGTGGCATGTTTGGTTTAGGCAAGTTTCAAATTCATTCAACCCATAACACTCCATTCACACTTATTCCTAAAAACAAACAGGCCTGTCTCCGTATCTGGTGTTTGTGGGAGAGACAAGGATCTATACTAAATTTCAATGTAAAATCATTTAAGGTGGATTGAGTTTCTACCCAAAATCTCCTTGGGCAGTGACAAAGATTTGTCCTCTTTCATATATATATATATATGTGTGTAGAGAGAGAGAGAGAGAGAGAGAAATCAAACCAGTTCACGGGATGCATTTTCCACATCAATTGGATCTCTTTTTAATCAACATACAGATACCATGCTACAAATAGATTTTCAAGTAAGGATGCATACAGCCAAGAGAAGGCATGCTATTTATTCTACATCCAATATGATCGTATGTAATATATATTATGTACATACAAAGAAATACACTTAAATTGTCTGTTTCCAAAAAAAAAAGGTACATGTAAATTTGACACAAGAAGCTGAAATGAATCAGTTGGGTGTTTTTGCACCAAATCTTTTTGAAAGCTCTTTAACAATAATAGGCCTTTCCATTGCTTGTCCTTCCCCTTCAACATGCCCCTTTTTTGACATGTTTTCAGCCTGTAAATTGGATGTTTTTTCAGTATGCAAATAATTATAAACCAACTTGTTCATTACTGAATACATATTATTAGAGATTGTCATACCCAGTCTCGCAAAGGACCCACTTTGTCCCTGACTGCCTCCAATCTAGCCTGGAGCAGGTCTCTTCCTATGGTTTTGACATCTTCAGTCTGTCAATGAATATGATATTAGAAAAGATGAAAAAGGACCAAATGGGAAACCAAAAAGGAAATGGAGGCTTCAGAGAGAGAGAGAGAGAGTGGTTGAAGTTCTTGGTAGCTTATGTAGCACTTGTTTATGTTACTTCTCCAAAAAAATAATAAAAATAAATGTGGTAAGGAATTGACACAATAAAATTGAAGTTAATATTCTACGTCATCTTCAGTTGGTAAGGTTAGATCTTTCAACTTCTTATTCTTGGAGAAGCTGATGAGGCACAAAAACATCACAAATCCACACACTGATCAGAAATATGCCAAGCTGCTCCAAGGCCACAATATTTAAACATCGTTTATGACAGAGGATGGTTTGCTAAAATTGTAAATAAATCATTAAGGCATGAACTAATGAAGCTTCGGACCAGTATTGGATGAACATTTAAAAATGATAATAAGCTACTCTGTAAGAAGGAACTGGTATAATATCACACATCAACAACTAAAAAGAATCAATTATGGGAATGAGATTTACAAATACCTGCTTTCGCTGGCTAAAATCATTAGAAGGGATCAGATGCACACTTTTTGATTTGGACCATTTAGCATTCTGAATAGAACTTTCAGAAATACTTCCGTTCTCACCAGATACAGGAAGCTGAACCAAGAAAGAACTTCTCCCTGCAAATGCCAGTAAGAAGTTCTAAATAATGTGGTGAACCCAATATCATAGGTGTGAACCAACTAATATTGTCACGTGGTAGATATTGACATAGAAGAAATTTATTGAGTTACCACGACAGAGGTCCAATTACTCCAAGATGATGAATTTTTGTTTTACTATTTTATTGCTTAAAAGCAATAAGATGGATTTATTAAGCAAAGGAAAAGCTAAATAACAACATGGCCAATGATGAGGCTAAAATCTGAAAACCCATCTTAGCAAGAGTATCTGCATCTCATGGACACAACAAGAGCTATCAGAGGTCAAATTAGTCAGAATCTTTTTCAACAATTATTTACTTCTTCATTCGAAATAATGAAGGATAATACTCAATATTCGTAAATACATAAACTACTCGTCTCTTTAACAATGAAGATGTTGAAATAAATACTACACGAAGACATTGAAATTAGTCAACTTAAACTACTCTAGTTGAAATAATGGAGGATAATACTGAATACTCCTACATCTTGCATTCCCGATCACAGTTTATCCACAAAAAGCCAAGGCAGGAACAAGAAGAAAATGTCATTAGAGAGGCGGGATGGGTTGCAAGAACTCCGAAAACAAACTTCCATTTAAAAGAAAAAGAAATTAAGAGGAAAAAGAACACCACTTACGCTTCAACTAACTATTCAGTTGTAGAGAAAATGTCATAAGAAGGGAGGGTTGTGGTTGGAAGAAGTCCCAAAACAAGCTATAAAAAAAAAACATTCCATTTCAAGCAACTATTCAATTATATGGAAACAACATCACCATACTAGAGGAAAATAAGAGGCAAACAGTTTAAATCTCAAATATGGAGCTATTATAATTCATGGTAAGGATATAAAAACAAAGACTCTGAAGATAATACAATTATAAAGCCGAAAAAGGAAAGATGCATTTAACTGTACTATAGTACTGATTAAAGTTTGAGCATACCAGAGCAAAGTCCCAAAAGTTTGCGCCTCTGTATGCTTACCATTGCTGATTTCACAGTTCCTAATAAGCAATATAAATTGAATCAGTTAAGTACTTATGATACTGTATCACAAAGCGCAGCTCATTCTACGGTAATCTAAACATAAGACTTGTAAAGTTAAATCTAAAAACAACTTTGTCATTACAAGTAGAAATGAATGAAATCATGTTGGCTTAGATACATGATTAAAACGAAAAGTTCTTTTTAAGTAACAACATCGTG